>CADDIJ020001723.1:41379-182813 GCA_902809745.2 Tetradesmus lagerheimii | reverse complement strand
CTGGGGCGCTGTGCTGCCTGTCCTGGCGACAGCCCCGAAGGGGTTGCTCACGGCGCCTGGTCTGCTGCTGAAGCGTGCATGCACATCAACCAGCAGGAGATGCGAGCTGTGCGCATGGCTCCGCTGTCTTTTGAGCCTGTGGTGCGCGATCGTGTGGTGAGGCTGCATGAAGATAACACGGTGACAGAGTCTGTTTTGGGGCGCTTTGCTTCACGGTCCGCTGCTCTCATGGACGAGTACAGGTTGTTGTGGTCTGTGCTTGAAGATCTGCATGTTCGGCTGCAGGTGGTCAGGGTGAAATCAGAACTTAATAGAGCTGATGCACCTTCTCGCTTTGTTGACCATGGGGACTACCGCCTGGATTCTGAGATGTTTAGTTGGCTGGATCTTATGTGGGGCCCGCACAAAATAGACCTGTTTGCTTCGGCGGAAAACACGCACCGTCACTGCTTCTACAGTTTGTTCCAGTGCCCTGGCAGCAGGGGCGTTGATGCCCTGCTGCAGCCATGGTCTGCTTGGGGCAATGCCTTTGCTTTCCCGCCTGTCACCACCCCAATGTTGCTGCAGGTTGTGCAGAAAGTGCGCGAAGAGCGTGCAAATGTTACGGTGGTGGTGCCGTTGTGGCCGGCTCAGCCTTGGTTTCATGAGCTGATGCTGCTTGCGGTTGACAGCTTCCAGCTGCCTTGCTCGACGCTCACCGGCCCTATGGCTCGGCGCCACAGTTCCTGGCCCTTGCTAGCTGTTCGCATCGAGCACTAGCTTGCAGATGGTCCCGCAGCTAGGGGTTTGCTGCGCAAAGGCTGCGTGTTGGGCATGCGTGTGTACAGCGTGCTGCTGCTCAGCATTTGATTTGCTGTTGCTGCTGCTTGCAGCAGCTGTCGGCCCCAGCACTACATTCAGAGGTTTGAAGGTTGGCAGCATGTGTGCTTGCTGCAGTGGTGGTTTGTGCTGGTGGTTGTGTGTTTTGGTTTGCGCTTGCTTCTGCTGCTGCTTCTCGCAGCAGTTGTCGGCCCCAGCCCTGGATTCAGCGGTGTAGGTTTGGCAGCGTGAGTGTTTGCTGCGTTAGTGGTGTGCGCTGGGGTGCGTCTGTTTGTTTGCCTGCCACATGTGTTGTGGCTTCTATCTGCGCGCCGTGTTGCGGCGGGCCAGGTGGGCTGCAAGCCTTGCTGCTTGCAGCCCTCCCCCTTCCTGTTCCACTGGTCTTTTCAATGTGGCTATTGGCTGAGGCTACCTGACCAGCAGTTTGCTCTGCTGACAGCTGGCAGCTCCCGGAGGCTGCATGCATTGCAGCGGGCTCGCACCTGGCTGTGTCCTTGCAGCCCTTGCATTTTCCTGCCAGCTGTTACAGCAGCCTCAGCCAAGCCTTCCCACTATCTATATCGTCATGGCGAAAGCAGTATTAATGTGCAATGGACTTGTTCATTGCGGTTAATGCAGCGTAGCTGTATCCCTGCTTGCCTGGTCAAAGGCAAGCAGTGGGTGAGGTGACAGTCAAAACACGTCATTACCTCACTGCTGCCGAAGGCCACTTAGCATGCGCAGGCGTCTAGCACTGCACGTTTCGTTGCTGTTCATGCGAACTGCAACTCGCCCGCCCTTCCCGCCCCTTTTTTTTGTGGCTACTGTTCCGCATTGTGCACTGGGTGGTGGCGCTGCAGTGGCTGTGTTGCTAGCGGTGCCTCTGGTTTCAGGTGACTGACCACTGGTTGTCAGTTGCCGCAGAGTAGTTGCGCAACATGCACAACGTGCCGCGCTACCTGCCGAACCTGTGCCGCTCGCTGGGTTTCATGGTTTTATGCTGCCTTGCAGCAATGAGATGGTGTTGCCCGCTGCAGCCCCTACATAGTGTCATGTCCGCTGCCATGCAGCGTCTGACAGTGGTGCGCTGTCGTGCAGCTTTGATAGCTGTGCTGATGCTGGTTGCTTCCCATAGTGTGTGGTGCTTTGCAGCTCTTGCAGTGTTTCTGCTGCAGGCCTGCGTTGCCTGTTTCTGCGTTGTGCGCCCTTGCGCCAGGCTTGTTTGGGGACCTGTTCATTGCTGGTCCCCTGCCTTCCCTTTGCTGCCGGTGCCTGCACCTGTCTGCTGCTTTCGCCTTTCCTCTGTCTTGCCTCTTGTTGAATTGTGCCGCTCTCGGTGCTTGAAAGTGTGTAACCCCTCAAACGGCTATTGGCTGAGGCTACCTGACCAGCAGTTTGCTCTGCTGACAGCTGGCAGCTCCCGGAGGCTGCATGCATTGCAGCGGGCTCGCACCTGGCTGTGTCCTTGCAGCCCTTGCATTTTCCTGCCAGCTGTTACAGCAGCCTCAGCCAAGCCTTCCCACTATCTATATCGTCATGGCGAAAGCAGTATTAATGGGAGTGGAAAACAGCTGCACCTGCCAATGATGCAGCTTGCATGCATAGCATGATCAATGTGGCATGTGGGATGCAGCGCTAGCTCACCTGAAACACCTTGCTGAGGTCCCGCATGTTGTACGTGTAGTGGCTCTTGGCAGGTGTTGGCAGCAGCTCAGCGCGGATGCTGTTGTAGATGTCGATGGTGGCTGCTACCACGCCTGACAGCATGCCAGCCACATCATCTTGCAACCGTGCACGGCGTATCCACCTGCAGTGCAGATCAGAGCAAGCAGATGGAATTCAGGGATAAACTGTTTATAGTTGAGCAGTTACACACCAGCTTGCTGCTAGCAATGCTCCAAGCGCTTAGCATGATGTTGCACAACAAGGGGTACCAGCTTAGGTGGCAGTTCGCATTCGAGTCACAGGGAGCTCACCAGTCGCTGATTGCGCTGTAGATGCGTGTGTATGTGGCGTCATCAAACTCGTTCATTGCCACAACATTGAAGTGGCGCAGGATGCGCGGCGTGATGGGGTTGCGGCCTCCGCCTGGCGGGCCCATGGCAGCCACGAGCTGCATGTCTACCAGCTGCCTGAATGTGTTGTCAGCACGGTCATACCTGCAGTAACATGTGCCAGCAAGATTAGGTATTGAGGCGTGTCACACTGCGACAAGGTTGCAGTGCGTTGCACAGCATTGTGTGTGTACACCAATCCTATGCCAAAACCAGGCATCCAACTCACCAGCCGCCATGGTCAAGGAACTGCCGCAGCAGCTCCACAGGTGGCTGGGCGCCATACACCTCCGGAGCAGGCATGTTCAGGTCGTCGACAAACACAACTGCAGCGCTGCCCAGCGGCGGCCCGTACACGCCCTTGCGGCGCTTGTCAAGCTTGGAATCAATGATGTCTTGCACCTGGCAGTAACAAGTTAGCCAGAGATGGTGATCATTTTGTTGGGGGTGAACCCAGCATACATGACAGGCACAGATCGTTGCAACCAAGGCAGTATCTGCAGTGTGATATTTGTCGAGGTTGTTGGGGAGCAGCATGACAAGCAGCATGTTTTTGTACCTGGTTTGCGCTTGTTTGTGCGCTGAAGGCAGTAGGGATGATGTGATACAGCCCCTTGCCCAGTTGATCCAGGCTGCTCTTGACATACACAGTCTTGCCGGTACCTGCAGTACAGAGCCATGACCATGCTTCTGTCGAGTGCCGCCTTTGTGATATGAAAAGCATGCAGGTGACCTGAATGTGGCACTGTTACATGCACAGCTGCGTCGCCCGCTAGTGCAGTTCCTGCGGGTTGTACTGTGATAGTAGATTTTTGGTTTGCAGACGCACCTGTTGGTCCAACAAACAGCAGGTGCTTGTTGTGTGAGACCAGCAGCTGCATGATGTGGCTGTAGCATACGGTGTCGATCGTTGGGACAACGATGTCAGTGAATGCCAGTGACTCTGAGATGCTGACGTTGCCTATGCCAGTCATCCAGTGCACCCAGCAGCAGGACTCCTTATCAAAGCTGTACTCAAACACGGTGCCCTCCTGCAAGGACAAGAACCAGGCAGTCAAATTGTGAGTGAGACCGACAGACAGTGTACTGAGGAAGGAATAAGCCAGTGAAGGCAGCTGGGACTGCCAAGACACCTGGGAATGCAAGGTAGCTTGAGCATGGTCATTACTCAAGGCGCTCAATGCTGCTGCACTGTCTGGTGAACTCAGCTTGTATGAAATCCTCTCACCTCTGGCATCTGCGTAGACAGCAGCTGCTCTGGGTAGCTGATAGTCAGGCCAGGCCCCAGGTCAAAGTCGCTGCGTTCTGCTGCTGCCGTCACCTTGCCAGCCACCAGCTGCCGCAGGAATGCATTGAACTTGGCTGCCGAGGGCCTGTCACAGGTGGCACCTATCGACCAGATCAAGCTGAAGAGGAACAGCGCATCCAGACACGTGCTGGTGTTCTCCAGTTTCACCTGCAAAGCAGCACCAGCAGAGCAGTTGACTAGGCTTGTGGGTGCACATACTGGAAGTTTGGCGTGGTCCTGCATGCCCACAGCTTGCAGCCAACGATGTTGCTATTGGCCCCCCCAGTAATCATCACAGGCATGGCCGGAAGCTGGTGCTTACTGCTGTTTTGTTCTTGTCAGCTGCCCTCCACTCGTCCAGTTGGCTCCACAGCAGGTTCATGAGACTGACTGGCAGGTTTATGTCAGCTGTCGCCACCAGCTCCCTGCAGCAGCAGCAGCAGCAACGGCAAAACACACCTTCACCCCTTCCTTGTGCACACAGCTGTACACAACATTGATCTGAGTCATCAAGCTACATGCGCATTGCACGGCATGCGAAACATGTGTAAACCACCTGCTACACTCACTTGCAGTGCTTGCGAACAAATGCGACACAGGGGTCCACCAGCCACTCAAACAGCAGGTGCAGACGCTGCCGCTGCTCCTCTGTCACACTGCTAGGCAGCCGGTGGCTCAGCCAGGACTTGACAAGAGGACGCCAGCCCATCTGCATACGCACATGAAACACAGAGTGCGGTAGAGGTTTTCAAACATGTGCTTACGCCCGAGGTAGCAGCTGTGGCTGCATGCGTGCATAGCTCTGTTCAATAGCAGTTCACTGCAGATTGCTGTTCTTTCTGGCTGGGGCCGCAAAGGACTGCCAATATAGCACACATGCAGCTATTTCAAGCCAGCCAGCAGTCACATCCTGCAGCAGCGCACCTGAGATGGCTCCACGTACACCATGCCACAGCGGCTGACTGTTGCTGGCGAAGCCACTGTCAGGTCCTGCACCTCAAAGATGAGGTTCATGCTGGCAGTCATCTGGATGATCTCGCCTGCACAGCAACACACCACAGCGTTCACCTCACGGCAGCGTCCTACCATGCATGTTCACCAACTAATGCACGCGTACGTCGCAGGCATGTGGCATGCAGCTGTGTGTTGTGATTGATGCTGCCCATGCAGCTGTTGGTTGTGACTGTTAACAACGTTCAACAACGTTTAACAACGTTCAACGTTGATGCCCATGCAGCCGCAACATCGCCTCACCAGAGTTCAGGCAGAGCTTCTTGTTGTCATCCAGCACCGTGTTCATGTTCTCAATCCACACCGCATCCACAGGCCCGTCAAACAGCAGCCACTGCCGATCAGGCCGCGTGTCCACAGCCATCTCCCGGAATGCTTTAGCCAGCACGCCGTCCTTCCATTCATGGCTGACTGGGTCAAACTGGCCATACAGCTGCCCCATAGTGATGGACTTGGGGTTGATGACGCGCGTGTGCACCTTGTGCTCGCCCATCAGGCCTTGAGCTTCAAGGTCACCTAGAGCAGTCGCCAGCGTCCTGCAGCAGCAGCAGCAGGAGCAGCAAGTGCAACATCCAGGCAATACATTCAGCTCCGTGTCCTGGAAAACCATAAGGTCATGCACTAGTCAAATAAGCAATCGACAGTTTACTGCACTACACAGAGCAGGCTGCCGCAGTGGCTGCACTGTTCCCACACAAGACAGTCCCACGCATGCCGGCTGCACAGTACTTGCCCCGTCATCTGCGCCGTGCCCGCTCACTTGTAGATGCTCGTCTTGGCGCTGTACGAGTACCCCACAATCATGAGGCCGTGCCGCACCAGGATCATCTCATACAGCTGCTGTGCTTTCTCGATGAACGACGGGGTGGTCACAAGCTGCGCAGCGACGCATGCAGTCTCTAGCGCGGTTGTCAGGTGTGCATAGTCTGTCAATGGCAAGTCTACACCTGCAAGTGCAGCAAACCACATGCAGTATATAGGCAATTTGACGTCCGCCAAGTTTCAAACTGTGCATCACCGCCTGGTGTGTAGGGCTTGAATGCACCACGGACGCTGATGTAGTGTGCTACACATATCATATCAGATGCAGTGAACACAGCTAGATCTGAGAATTTGCCGCACCTGGGAACAGGTCTGACAGGATGCCGTCAAACAGAGGGATGTCAGGAGCCAGGAACTTGGGTGCATTGACATCCCTGATGCAGCGCAGCATGAGCACCTCCTCATCTGTCGTGCTGTCCTTCTGCTTGTTGGCTGCCGCAGCACGTAGCACGCTGATCACAGCTCGCTACAGGCATCCAGCAAGGTGGCGGACAGTACATAATCGTTTGAGATCAGCATACCTGGTGCTTGCAGCCATGAACAAGCAGTGCTCGCAGATGCTCAGCTTGTAGCATCTACACAGTAATTTCTGTTGATCATCTGCGTGTTACATCTATTATCTCAATTAGCCACTCACCATGCCATAGTCGTAGTGTGACTGACTGCTGAGCTGCTCGCTGCACAGCCTGTACGTAGCCACCAGCTTGCGTGCCAAGTCGCGTGCTTTGAGGTAGCCGCTGCTGTACAGCATGATCTCGCCAATCAGGGCGTAGTCCGGCACCATCATTGCTACGGACCTGCACAAATAATGCAGTCAACGGGCGATGAGAGAGAGTACTTAAACGAGGGTCCAGTCACCATGTTCGATGGTAGGAGCCACCCCAGAAAAACTACTGTCAACACGTGAAATAAATGAGATGAGCACAGCAATACATCACACTATGGATGGCTGGTGCCTTGGCTGGCCAACCATCTGGCCAAAAAGCATGCAATGAGATGCAGCCGAGGTGTCACATTTGCTGCTGGCCCAGGCGCACCTGAATAGCGCCTTCAAGTTGTCAGGCAGTTCACTCCTGCCAGCGTAGCCAGGGTTCATGGTGATGAACACGCTGAAAGTGGGCCTGCAGTGGCAATGGAGACCAACACAATGATGAGATGGCGCAGCATCCTCAAACCCCCGGCATTCTATCACCACAACGCAACACAGACGGGCAGAGTCACTCACATGAAACACCGTCTCAGCAGCTGCAGGCAACGCGAGCAAGCTAACAGAAGAAGCAGTGCTACAGCACATGCCCTCCAAGCACCCCCGTCCACGCCGTAAGCCCCACCTCAAAGCTAGGCGTGTGCCCTCAAATTCAAAGATCTTGAGTCCTGCTGCCTTCGCACGCTGCATGGTCATGATCTGCTGCGCGATCACTGACAGCACTTCCAGGTCGATGCGGTTGAACTCGTCAAAGCACGCCCAGGCACCACTGCTGGCAAGACCCTTGAAGAACTTGCCCTGTAGGACGCAACAACAAGAATGCATGGCAAGTGAGTAAAACAGAACACACACCTGGTCTGGCACAATCAAGCGTCTAAGGCATGGCGTGGGATGATACACCGGCTGCGTGTTAATCTGCATTTTGTGCCTCCCTTGTGCAGGGTATTTCCCGCTCCTGTCCTGCCATGCGCTGCTGTCTCTCACCATGGCCAAGTAGTCCAGGCCGTCACTGCAGTTGAACACCACACACTGCATGGCGATGGCCTTGGCAAGGTCCTTGGTGGTCTCAGTCTTGCCAGTACCTGCGAACAAGAATACATTCGCGTCCGGCTCAGAAACAAGCGCATGCGATCTGTAGGTACAGCAGGCATTCCTGGACTTATGCCTTGCAGGAAGCAGCACGCCATACACGGCAGAAGGCCTGGCAGCACAAGCTCAGCAAATGCAATGGCCTCACACTCACACACCTGCAGGCCCCTCTGGTGCTCCTCCCAGGTTGAGGTGCAGTGCACCCATCAGCGTCCTGTAGCACCTGTCTGTCAGCGGCGTGATGACCAGCCTGCTGCTGTTGCCCAGGTACTCATAGCCGTAGTTGATGGCAGCGTTGATCATGCGCACCACAACGTCACCACCCTCCCAGCCATACCTGCAGCATAAAAACGCTAATGTGCAGCACTATTATTCATTAGGTGGAGATGGCGCCAGATGATGCATTACCAAACCACGTCAACAAAGCTGTCATGTTGCCTGTGCAACTGAAGCGCCCGCAGCGGCAAGCATCCACCTCCAATGTCGCAAGTGCAGAGCCTCAGCGTTGCTACAGGGGCGCCCACCTGAGCTGGCTGATCCACTCAAAGTCTGTCTCGCTGGTGACACCTTGCTTGGCCAGCTCAGCAGTGACGTCACGTGCATGCACGTCAATCACAATCAGCGCGCTCAGCGTCTTGCGCTCAAGCTTGCTGAGCTCGCCTCGCACCCTGTTCACCACCTGTGCAGAGCATGGACAACCGCAGCAAACAAGAAGGGGTGGATATTGAGCAGTGATGATGGCGCACTTACAGGCTGCAAGTGGACCAACATGCAGAGCAACAGCCACAAGCAGTGTCAATGAAACACAGCAGCTGACAACTGGAACAACGAACACTGACAGATGTTGGTGGATTCACCTGAACCTCATGCTGCTGTAAACCCCATGCACACACCTGCATAAGCTCCTGTGTCAGCTGGTTGGCATATGCCTGCAACGTCCCGCGCACGATTGCAGCTGCAGTGCCTGCCGTCCAGTACATGCAGTCTACGGCCAGCACCACCTGCCCTGGCCAGGCACTCATCCAGCTGTCACGTGGCGTGCTGCTGTACGCATCGAAGGACGCCTTGAGCACTGAGCGCACTGTGTCACGCATGGCTGCCTCGCAGTCGATCAACCAGCGCTCAACTGCGCCACCTGCTGCAGCTGGGTTGAAGGGCCTGCAGGTGGGAATTGATGGCAGCTGGCCGTTCAAATATGCCAGCAAAAAGCAGCCAATGTGCAGGGCATACAGCATATGGCACGTGAACAAATGTTGTGCTTGGCAGGGTGTGTTACAACTTTGACGATGCGCTGGTGCCATCCATTATTTCACACTGGGTGAACCAATTTCCTGCACTTACTTGGCAAATGCCACTTTCTCTCCTTCTTCGCTGATCATTGCGTTGACCTCCAAGTCCTGCCCAAATGACAGTGCTGCAATGCCCTCAAAGATTTTGCGCAAGTACGGCTGCACGCGCGCAGGGTCCTTGGTTTCACTGAGGATCTCAAGCAGCTCGTCGTTTGACAGGAAGTAGAAGCGGGGGAAGGCCAGGCGCTTTGTCTCAAGGTAGTCGGCAAGACCCTTCTGGACCTGTTGATGCACACATTGGCACATAGGCACAGGGGTCACATGCCCAAAACGCAAGCGTGGAGTGGTATAAACCAGTGTATGATCAGTAAGCGTTATGCAGGCATGGCAGCTGCTCACAGATGCAGAAAGACAGTACAACACATGCTACTGCTGCCTGCTGTCAGTTGCCAGCAACCGTTGCTGGTGACGTTGGCTCCCCACATGGGCGAAGTTACTCATGCAACTTAATAGATGTGACCACAGTGCTGCTGATGTGTGCGCACCTGCTCCAGCAGCCTGTTGGCCTCCCTTAGGCTCTTCAGCAGCTCCTCGTCTGCTGTCACAATTAGCACCTGCAGCAGCGACAGCAGCAAGCAAGTGCATACGTTCTCAAAACCACCTGTGCCTGCCTGTCTGGTGAGCCACATATAGTTATGCCATTACTGTCATCTGCGCATGCTGAACAACAGCGTGCGCTACGTTTCAGGCGTACTGTCCGCCCCACCTACCTCTGACTGCTTCACCAGCTTTTCCATCAGCCGCCGCCATGTGGCATCCACCGCCTTGAACTTGCGGCCCTCATTGGGCATCTGCTGCAGGATGTCATCGCTGCCAAAGATAGGCTCCAGGTACAGCCACCCCTGCTGGCACTTGAGCCACTCATCCAGGATGTCCTGCAAGCAGAATCATTCTGCTCACGTCATGGCGTGACAAGCACAACGCATTTGACCACATGGCAAAGGTGCATCCAGTGCCAGTAGCGTCACTGCCACCATCGTATATGTAGCGCTGTGTAATGCACTGATCCTGCCTTGTCAAGCATCTCCAGGCCATGTACACACTGCTGTCATAATAGAATGCTTCTCTCACCTGCGTCTGATTGAGCTTTGCCTCCCACGTTTTGACCTGCTCCTCAAAAGGTCCGATGTATGGGCTTGCCCGCATGGCCTGCGTTTTGACGACTTGATCATCCAGCAACTGCTGGATGTTATCCACGCCACGCAGGATGCTGCTGCCAGTGGCTCTCCAAGGAGCGCTGTCAAAGCAGACACCTGCACCCACAAGTTGCAATGTTGGTTATACAGGAACACATGCTGGAACTATACAGGAACACATGCTGGAACTATACAGGAACTATACAGGAACTATACAGAAACTATACAGGAACACATGCTGGCTATTCCGTATTGCATGCGGATTCTACACAAGCACCAAAAGCACAAATACGCAGAATCAGACACCAAGGAGCAAAGCAATAATGGTTCACCTGCCCAATCTGCCTGCATCTTGTCCAGTGTACGCTCCAGGGAGAACTCCTGCAGTTCCACAGCAGACAGGCAGGCAGCAAAGTTGAACAATTGCGGCATGTTCGGCATATCACATGTGCTGCATACCATACAGACACGCATGCTGCGCCGGTGTGTGCTGCTGAACCGCACAAAACCTCATCTGAAGGTTTCCTGCAAAGATGCTCACCTTGCTTGCGTACTCGCTGACTTCCTCAATTGCAGCTACATGGGCTGGCAGACCTATCTGCAGGGCTCTGCTCAGGCTGAAACCTGCACAACATGGAAACGCATGTGCCACATGGAGTAGTCAGCAACACAAGCTGCACAAGCAGACCCTGTGTTGGAGGGCATGAGCTGATCATACATCTCGACAAGTACAGTGCAGGCAACATTGTTGATCAAGAACTGCTCAGAGCGTCACAGCAGCACAACATCACATGCAGAGTGAGTGCTGTCGGCACCACAAACCAGAAAAGCAGCAGCTGGCACACAAACACCATGCGTACCTGCATCTGCCTTGACCGGGCAGCCAACAGCAGCGCTGATCTTGTCCCAATGCCTGTCCCGCAGTCCAGGGTTCCTCAGCGCTGCAATCAGCGGCACATGCTGCAGGAACTCCTGCAGCTGCTGGCGCACTGCCTCCGCAACTTCCAGAGGTGCACCAGTCAGCTGCTTCAGCAGCTTGGCACTGCCACGCCACCACCTGCAACAGCAGTAGCAGGTAACAGCAATGTCATGCATGGCAAGCCACATGGCTGGGTAGCAAGAAGGATGACAGTGGTACATTGCGTCTGGCGCTTTGGTGCCGTGTGCAAGGGCATCTCTGCACAAGCCCCCGTCTGCAGCTGTCACCACAGCAAGATTTGATCGAGCACCTGCAGAGGTAATGGGAAGTAGTCATCCATCACTCACTTGTCCACATCAGCTGACACTGTTTCCGCGTCGATCTCTGTGAAGGGCCCATCCATCCAGTCAGGCAGCTGGCGGCTGAACATGCCTGCCATGCGCCACATGCTGGCGGTGGGCTCAAAGGCACGGCTGATGTCAGCCAGCAAAGGATACTCCGTTCGTGCCAGCTTGAAGATATCCTCGCGCGCCTGCAGCCAACATGCATAGTGACTTCTGAGATAGGTCATGCTGCAGCAGCTGCCTTTGAATATGCCACACAACGCAGTGTTGCACCTGCGCCAACTGTATGCACACACTAGCGTTTCAGCGTGCATTGGCAGAATGCCCAAAGTGTGGCCTACCTGGTACAGCTCTGCCCTCTTGCCCATCTCTTCTAGCTTGGCCTCGATGTCTTGCATGCCAACCAGCCGCTCCTCAACAGCAGCCAGCCCACCCAGCTTAGTGAACTCGCCAATGTCAGACTGCAGCGGAAACATTGGGCACAGCAGTGTGTTACAAGCAGAGCAGTGAGAAGCTTGGGTAGCTTATGAGAAAAGGAGTATGCAACAAGCTAGAGGGGGCAGTTGGTGCATCAAGCGCTAGAAGTGCTCCTATGGCTGGACGGACCTGTAGCTGCTGCAGGTCCTGCTGAAGTTGCCGCTGGTCGTCCTGCAGCTGCAGCTGGTATCTGTTCCTGTATCCCCAGATGCGCTCCCATGCTGCTTCCAGCTCCTCCTGTACTGCATTGGGCCAGTGCCGCAGCTGCCAGAACACATCAGCTGCCTCATCAAACAGCGCGTGATGGCTGGCCTCCAACACAGCAAAGGTGCTGGCGCTGTCATCAATCTGCTGCTGTATTGTAGGCAGCTCCTGCAGTTCAAACACATGTTGCAGCAGGCGTAATGTGATTCAAATGCATCACACTTGAGCAGATTGCTGCTGCACATATATCATAACGTTGTGTTACACATCTGAAAGTGACTCAAGTACTAGCGGCTGCAGGCTCTGTTACTAATGTAGTACGTCAACTGAGGCAGGAAGTCACCTGCTCTACAGCTCCGAGGTACCGCTCCAGCGCATCCATATCTTCTGTGGTGCTTGGCTCCTGATTCAGCGCGGTGGTGATCTCCTCAAACCTGCACATGTTGCAGACACCACATGTCATGAGCATACATACAGCTGCAGCAGGGCTGCCTATTGCTTGGACACTCACGCTCAACCCAATAGCCCAAAAACATAGCATGGCACGGTGGTTGTTTGTGTATCGGCATGCATGTTGCGCGTACCTGGCAACAATCGCCTGGTTGCTGCTGTGCCACTGCTCCTGCACCCAATTCTGCAGCGCCTGACGCGCTGCCATTGCCTGCGCTACCAGCCCCGCCTTTGCTTGTGCCACGTCCACAGCGACCAGCCTGAACCACACCGCATTGTCTGCCTTGGCATCCACGGACTTGGCCAGCTGCAGCAGACAACATTACAACGAATGCAGAAGCTGAGCAGCACGCAGCAGCGGGAGCATCCGTTGCAAATGGGAAACTGCCTGCCACTGCTTGCAAGACAGTCCCAATCATTAGCAAAACAAGCACACACAGCACACAAGGATGCCACCAGTATCAATCGCACCTGCAGCAGCCGCTCAATCTCTGCTGCTGTGTCCTGCAAGCTGTGGTCTCCTGCAAGCCAGCCCACCAGATGGCCGCCAGCGCCGCCTGCTGCATCGAGCTCCTGCTGCACCTCTGCAAAGCTGCTCAGCAGTGCTGCTGGCCCTGCCAGGTTTGCATCCAAGATAGCGCTGATGTTGCTGCGCAGCTGCTCTGCCAGCGGATCATCCAGCTCCATTGCACGGAGTGTTGCATCAGAAGATGGGTTCTTGGCCTGCGCAAGACATACGCAAGTATGCATGCCAGTGCAGTTCGAGTGCACCCTCATTGCCGGCACCAGCGAAACCTCAGTGGTGCAGCAGCTGGTCTTGCAGCTGGCTGGCATGTCAACATGTCCATTGTGCCTGCTGACCTAGCTGTGCAAGTGTTCTGCACCCCGGCACACACAGCATGCCTGCTCCTCTTGGTCTACTGCTACCACTGCAGAGTCGCAGATGACACACAAGCAGTGATGGCTATGCTGTCTGTGAAACTGCACCCACCTTCTCTCCGAGGTCCTCAACTGACTGCCCTGCCTCAATCATGCCATCAAAGACGCGCAGCACAGCTCCCCGCACATCTTCCAGGCCTGGCATCAGCTGCACTCTGCCATCCCTGATCAGCAGCTGCAGCTGGAACAGCGGAGGTGGGCTGGGGCAGAACAGGTCAGAGCCCCAGGCGTCCAGGCCTGAGTGTGTGGCCCGCCAAGCTAGATTGGCATCGCCCAACTCTGCTGTAAGCGGCTTGTCCGGATCATCAGGAATGAGGTGATCGGGAAACCCTACAGTGCATGGTGCATCAGCCCATGTTGGCAACATGACATCATACGGTCGGTCTGGCGGCAGGACGGTGTGTCGCATCATCCGTGCCGGCCGCAACACCCTTCTTGCACCTTGACGTACGTCCATGCATGCAAGCATGGCATGCACCCTCAGCAACGTGCATGTGTTTGTTTAACTGGCACGTCCCTTCTACAACCAAATGGTTGCAGGAAACACACCTGCATAGGCTACCCTGCTGCCCTGTGGTACCGCGTACGCCTGCCAGAAGTCCTGGTAGTGCAGCAGGCTGGCTTCCACCTTGTCCCGCAAGTACTGCCGCATCAGCAGCGACATCACTTCCACGCAGTGCAGCGCCTGCATACAAAGCGGCAGATGACGCAGGAACATCCTATCAGCAGCATGCCTTGCTCATAGAGCCAAACGGCAACATGTACAGCACGTAGTTGCTCCACAACGCGACACAGCAGGCAGAGGATATTTGTTGTGCAATCACAAGCACAACAGCATGCTGTGCCCACCTGCACAGGTGTCACTGCTGGTCCAGGCAGCTCCACCACCCTCTGCGCTGCTTGGTTCCCGTCATAGTCAAAGTCCTCCTGGAACGCTGGATCAGCTTGGGGCGGTGCATTGTGGTCCCGTGGGTGCAGCAGTGCCTCAGCAATGTTGGCAGCCTGCAAGAAAAGCAACGGTGCGCAATACAGCTGTTGAGTGGAATAGTCTCATACACTTGGGTTGCAGGAGTTCGGGTTATTGTGGCTTTGGCAGCACCAAGCACTGCTGTGCAGCTCCCATTGCTGCTGCCACCACTGCTGCAACAGATCCAGTTCCAGAATGTTTGTCTTGCCACAGCCTGCAACAAAAGCTACTGCTGGTTCCTGCAAGAAGAATTCAAACTACTGCCATGCTCTGGCTAACGCTTCCTGCTTCCAGATCAGCAGACCACTTGCGCATGCCCACCTTGATTGCCCAACCGCAGTGCAGCAGTTCCATTATGTTCTCCAGATGCAGCCGCTGCAGTGCCAGGAACGCCCCCAGCTGCGCAGGCCTCATCAGCTCGCCCATCTGTGTATCTACAAGCTGCAGCTGCGCTACATCCCGGCAGCAACCCTGATACAGCCCAAAGGCAGCAAGCAGCCGCGGCTGGGCCAGTAGCGATGCTCGCTGCAGCTGCTGCACTGCCATGCTGAACTGCTGCCGCTGCAGCTGTTCAACCACAGGCCCTGGACCCTCCTGCTGCCATTCTGCCAGCTCAGCTGCTGCTTCTACGACCAGCGGTCGTGTTGCTGTTTTTTAATCAGTGTAGCTGCGTGTTTATTGTGCGGGTGGTTACAATGCACCCCAGCGGCAGCAGCTGTAGAGGCAAGCAGCCCTGCTGCGGCACAGGCGGCTGCTGGTGCACCGGCTGAATGCCTGCTGCGGTGAGGTGCACCCTGCCCTCAGGTGTTGTGAACTGGTAGTTCACTATGGCTGCATTCACTGCAAATTTGTAGTGCTCTTCGATTGCTCCAAAGAAGTCTGCATATCACACAGCAGTGGAGCACGTGAAGCATGCATGGCTTGCAACATGCTGAGCAGTGGTGGCCATGCGATCAACTGCAATGTTGTGGCATGCAGGATATGACGATGCACATATCAACAGCTGCCAGCTGTGCGAAGAACAACAGCTTGCTTGCAGGAACACGTGATGCTGCACTGCAAGTGTCTGTTACCTGCTGCTACATTGGGCTGCTGCTGTGCCAGCTGTGCACCAGCCATGCGTGCGACACGCTGCCTGAAGCTGCTGTCCAGCTTGCTGCGGTTGTACCACAGCAGCTTGCTGACGTAGTGGCTGTAGCGTGCCTCCCGCTCTATCTGCGGCAAAAAGGCACAGCATTATAGCCTATTCGCCTTCTGCTTTGCTTCACAGCACAGGTGAGCTCAGGCAATAGCACAGCATTGGAAGGTACCAGCATGCTGGTGGCTGTCAGCTAAGCAGACAACTGCCGCAGGAGCATGTCCAGCAAGTACGGGGAACAGAGGCACATGTACCACCGGTAGCATGTGGCGCACCTCATCTCTGCGCCGCTGTGCCTGCTTGAGCCTGAAACGGAATGCTGCTCTGTCCTCGTCCAGCAGGATCAGGTTCAACCGCTTCACCCATTTTGTCCTGCCGTTTGACTGCCACTGGATGAAAAACTGCTCTTTTGTCCTGCAGGCAAGAAACAACCCATGCTGCAGTCTGAAACGATCTTATGCAGGAAGTTTTGCCAGGTATGAAGTCCAGGTGCTTGCAAGTGTACTGTAAACAGTATGTGCCAGTGATTCCACAGCTGCCAGCGAAGGGCGACATTTCAAACCCTGCTGCGGTGGTAATTGCTGCTGAACACAAGGTCCCTGCTGCTGCTTGCGCATCTGCTGCAGAGATTGCTAGCTTGAAAACTCGCAGGACACGCCCTGCTGTCATTACCGCTATTTCTGAGGCTTGCTTCAGTATTTTTTCTCAGTGTGCTGCTGCTTACCTATCGTACTGCAACACAATACAAGGCGCCCAGATGAACGCCCCCTGCGGGTCATAGAACCGCGACAGCGCTTGCAGGCCAGCAGCGCCAGCAGCCTGTGCTTCAAATAGCCGCTGCTGCAGGTCGCCCTGCTCCATCTCTGGGCTGTCAAAGTACTCCAAAGGCATGCTGGTCGCTGTGCGCGAGCGTATTTGAGCTGTCTTTGGGCGCACACGTACTGCTGCATCCGCTGCTATGCTGTCGCCGCTGCTGCACTGCTCATCTGGCACCCAGCCAAATGGGGCAGTCTGCACAGCATCTGCCGCTGCTGCAACTGCTGCTGCTGCATCAGGCTGATGGGGGTTGCTTGCAGGATCACTTGCCAAGCTGTGGCTGATTGCCATGTCCTGCCACAGCGCTGCATGCAGATGCTGCCTGCTTGGGTAGCTGCCATTGTCAGCAGGATTGAAGTGATATTCGTGTGCATACACGCGTTCCTGCTGCTGCTGTGCTGCCGTTACACCAGGCTGCTGCGTGGTGTCATCCTTTTCAAGCTGCTGCTGCCATGGGTGCTGCTGTGTTGCATCTTCACTGCATGTTGCTGCTGGAATGAGATTGCCCAGAGCGCAGCCTGCTGATCCTGCAGTTGCAGCTGACTTTGGTGGCCCTGTACACAGCAGCACAAACATGTGTAGGGTTTCAACTAAGCAACCATGCACTTGCTAGGCCATTCAAGCCCATACACAAGCAACCACCACCTTGATGGCAGCTGCGAGCTGCAGTTGGCATGGGTGAAGAGCAAAAATGCACAGTGCAACGCACCTGATTGAGTAGCCAGCAGTCGCCCGTTCCCAGACAAAACAGCCACATCATACAGGTCCCCTGGTAGCTTGATCTGCAAGTATAGCAGGCCATAGCCACAGCATCAGCACTTGACTGGTGTCAGGTGCAGGCCTGGCATGGGAGTTTTGCTGCCAGCAGGACACAGGCAGGAGCTGCACTCGACAGCAGTGCTGGCCACGCAGTTTGTTGAACATCAAAGGCACTGACCTTCACCGGGGCAGCAACCCTGCTTCTAACATCGCCCAACTGTGGCTTCCTGTGGGCAGTAAGCAGGCAACATGTTACTGCTGCTGTTCAAGTGAGTTGTGTGCTTCCGTGCATGCAGCCTTTCGAGAAGCAACAGTACCTCCTTCCATGCTCAAATTCAGACATCGTGGCGTGTTCGATGCTACGTCATGGTGGTCGGTGAGCGTGGGCCGAAAGCACCACAGCACTGCGTAGCTTCACTACACTACTTCACGTATGTGTAAAATCCATCAGTTAACGCTCATCGGTCACACAAGATTAGCCAGAGCTCTAGGGTACACCACCTGGTCAAAGTGTTGATCGTGATGGTCAAACGCATACTTGATGCATGGGCCATTGATGTGCTGCCGCGTCAGCACCGGTGCATGCGCTGCACAAAGCTCATCTATGTCACACCCACTATGGTTCACATCAACCTGATCCTGGCTCAAGCTAGAGCAATGTCTAATACCTCCCGGCTGCAGCAAGTCGCTACTGCTGACAGTTTTACCCACAACACTTGCCGTCACAGGCAGCACCTCCTGCCCTTATCCAATATAACATCCAGCAAACTGAATATGCGTGTAACAACCACACCTCCTGCACTTCAGGACGTTCATACATGCCACCACCCAAGTATTGCCATCTTGAATGGGAAAAGCCGAATGGACGCTGAGGGTAAAGAGCAGCCATGATACAGCGCAAGCACACGCAGCGCTGGTGGCTGGTGGAGGCATGAACGCTGTCTGGAGGACTGCACATCAAAGTAATTCATCATCTGGCTGTTGTCAGCTGCTGCACAGGCAATGCACTCCAACCAAAAAAGCATTGGAACTGCGCACCTTGCTAACGTTCCATATGCACACTACACCATGATCAGTTGCAGCTGCCCTCGCAAGTTGTGTTCCCTAGGAGTAACTGAATTCCAGCAACCTAGCGTCAAGTCTGCGTGCTTGGACAGCCTAATTGCTGCGGTGCCTAATTGCGGCTGAAGGCCCACATGCTGTCTGCAAGCAGTGCTTGCCTCAAGTCATCCAACCCTGACCAAAATCTCAAACCATCAACTTAGCGGCCCACGTTGGCCAGCAGTGGATCTTCCACACCTTGATCAACCAGTGGCGCATTTTGCGCCATGCTTGCATTGCTGATAACCTCTGCATCAGCACCCAGCATCTGCTTCAGCCATGCAGGCGCAGCTGGCACTGGCCGTGTGCAGGGCCTGGCAGCTGTCTCGTGGCACAAAGGGCTGCAGCAGCGGACAAAAACATTGTAGCAGCAGCAGCAGCAGCAGCAATTACCTTGATGCTATGGGCTGATCGGGTAGCATGATTATGATGGTGGCAGCAGCGCAGTCGCCCATCAGAGTCAGCAGCAGTGGCACGACGTGTGATATGCCAGCACAAGGTTGCTGCATGATCTGCAAAGCCTGCCTGTAGGTGACAGTTGACAAGACACGCAAAGCAAGTTTGCTCGCAGCAAGGAGCAACGCCTGTACTGTGAGCCCCACAAGCAAGTTGCTACAGAACTGGCTGCCAATGCACTGGCGTCCAGCGGCCATGATCCATCAGCTCCAGCACTCACTTCTCATAGTTGATCAGGTAGGCAAGGAACGCTGAGCACAGCCCGATGAGCATGCCTGCGTTCACGTCTGCAAAGTCGTGCTTGTAGGCAGCAACGCGGCTCATTGTAATGAAGGCAGCAAAGCCCAGTGGCACCAGGCACAGCATCACCTTGGCAAAGTGACCCTGCAGCAGCAAAGCGGATACATCAGAGTGCGCACAGGCAGCGCGGCACCAGGCACAGCATCACCACGGCCAAGTGACCCTGCAGCAGCAGAGCAGATGCATCAGACTGCACACAGACAGCGCGGCGCCAGGCACAGCATCACCTTTGTAAAGCGACCCTGCTGCAGCACAGCAAAAACATCACAGTGAACACAGACAGCGCGGTGCCAGGCACAGCATCACCTTGGCAAAGTGACCCAGCAGCAGCAAAGAAAATACATCAGAGTGCATACAGACAGCGCGGCACCAGGTACAGCATCACCTTGGCAAAGTGACCCAGCAGCAGCAAAGCAACCATCTTTCAGAGTGTGCATGTGCAAGCAACAAGCTGTGTCCATGGAGTGACGCATGCTGCTGCAGTAGTCGCATGCAGGCGCTATTAAAGCACAGTGGCACCAGGCAGAGCATCACCTCTGCAGCTTGACGTGCAGCAACAGCACTGGGTAGAACGCAGACTGCAGTCGGCAGCAAGCTAAGCTACCGCATATTTGGTGCAACAGGATTGCATGCTGCTCCTCATATCGCGTGCCTCTTTTGTCTCCTGGATGCTTGCCGCACTGAACGGCTAGTGGAATGTTAATAGCTCCTAGGTCTACTCCAATTACCTGGGACTGCCGAGTGAACAGCTTGAGCTTAGCCAGTAAGTACACTGACAGCAGCCCAAACGCCATGAACGTCTCTGCTGCATGCCCACTGGGGTAGGAGGTGCGGCCATCACGCATGACTGCAGGGTCACCAGTCGCCACTCGCGCGTACCTGCAGCGCATTGTCGGTGACACAATAATGGTCATCATTGCAGCAGCATGCACCGCGCAAGGCTTGCATGCAGCTCTGAAGAACAGACAGCCCCAGCGAGCTCTAGTACTACTAGTAGAGTGAGCTTTGGTGCAACAGGCACGGTGCAGCTCTGCAATGAGTGTTCGTACGCAAGAGGTTGGGTGCTTAAAGTGCCACTACAAGTGCAGGGAGGGCTCAGCATCATGACAGATGCATTGCGGCTGCGGCCCACCAGCTGCTGCACACATCTTTTGCCATCAACATATCTATCTGCAAGCACGCACCAGTCAGGCCTTGGCTTGCCCACCAGGTTCATCCACCTGCACAAGCAGCAGACGTCACAGTCACAGGGAGTATTGAACCCAGCACCACTGCTTTGTGTGCCAGCAAACAGATAAACGACAGACACACTCTAAGCATCATATGCTGAGCGAAGGGACTTCCTTTCACTGCAGCCAAACGTTGCACTGCTGCTGCACCAACTTTCAAGAGTGTGATTGCTGCTTCAGCTTACAGTTCAATGAGCAAGCTACTTCTGAGCAAAACAAGGCTGGCACATGCAGCGACATAACATCAAGCACAGTCAGCCTGGTGCCTCACTTCTTGAATGAAGTTTCGATTGCGAACGCCTCAATAAGGGCCAGGGCAAAGTGGTGCCTGCAGCCAGTCACAGCAGCATGAGCCTGTTGAAGAGCGTCGCCAGCACACCAGGGAGCGGCTTACACAGCACTTCAACTGTTGGTCCTGCTGCCTTGTCTACGGCTACTGCTGTCGCATAAGACATGTGCGTGCCAGCACCCTACAGCCTCTTGCTTGGCATAGCACACATATGGCCACCTGCTTACTTTGACAGCTGGCTTGTACGATTGCCATGCCTGGCAAAGCATCTACCCAGTGCATTTCAAGCAGTCTACTGACATCTAGGCAACTGTCTCAGTTACAATATCCAATGTTAGGAGTAGTGCGCACCAGTCCACTAGGCTGCAGCCGGCTATCTGTGCCAATGCCACAACCAGCAGTGGGATGCCAAATTCAACGGGGAACTTTTCCTTTTCACTGAGCCAGCTGTGGGTGGGCGGGTAGCTGAGCGCAGGGTCATTGGGAAACCACATGCGCTCAAGAGGAGGGATCACCTGGAGTAACGGAGTGTAAGATGTGTACGCATACTGGTTGGCATGCACACATGGACTGTTGCGGTATGCATAAGTGAGTGCTGTAGACAATGCGCTTAGGTTGCCGCTGCTGCTGCTGCACTTCCAGCAAATGCAGTACATTAGGCGGCCTCCGCTGAAACCACCAGCATGTACACGCTGCTGTCATGGAGTCTGCAGTGCAGTTATTTTGGGCATGATGTCAGCACGAGGACTTGCTGCTGCTCACCTCCCCTGGGATGGTGAAGTTGATTATGATGAGCGTTAGCGCAAGCAGCCAATCCCATATGTAGCCTGCAAGCAACAGCCATTTGACGGCTGACATGGCTGCTGCTCGGCATCTAAGGCCCAAAGGAAGCGCCTTGCTACGTAGCATGGTGATCTAGACTGGAACAGCAACTCAGCACAGCAGGGGTAGCAACAGCACAGCAGATGACGCTCTGTACACTGCACACGCGGAGAGCACCAATACCACAGCCAGGCGACGCAACAGATCCGGCGCTTACATATGCACTCATCTGCTCACTAGCCTGGCGTTCTGGAGTCTCGGAACGGTTGTTATCTGACAGCATCGTCTAGGGTTCGTTCTTGGCTTTAAACTCCGGCCCCGCCTTGATCGGAGCATGCTGTCGTTGATCCTATATGCTTTTGACACCAACAATCCAGTCTTAGTCTTACAAGCGGAAGTGCACACAATCGGACACAGTCATGAGGAAGCTTTTCCTGTTGTGCCTCTTACTTGCTGGCGTAGTAGCCAAGCACACGGAGAAGGACACTCCAGAATGCATGTGGCTCGACTATCTTCGGCACGACAGAACCAGCGCATGGGAGTTCCAGGCACAGCCCAATAGGCACATGGTGAGTGTACCTGTAGGCATCTGCATGGTGAGTGCCACCGTGTGCATCAAACTAACCATTCCGACATCCGATCCGATTGACGTTGACCGATTGACTGCAGATAAGGCACAGGGACAAAGCCATCAGGATGGTGGAGGGCATCCTGCAGGAGCTATCTGAAGATTCTAGCACTGGAGTGCAGTATGTGCCTCACTCCCGCACTATGGCAATCTTCAAGGAGACAGCTTACATGGTGTCCAGCAGGCATGGCCACCCAATCCACAGGGACCCGGAGCATCCCAAGGAGACCCCCTTCCCTTGGAAAAAGCTGGGATACCTGCGGTGTGCAGGCGCAGTTCTAGTGCTGCTAGCGCTGGCAGTAGCGCGGACACAGACTTGCTGTCACGGCATGATTGCCTACTCATGATGCGGCTGTATCTCAGAGTATTCAATTTGAACTCCATACCATTACTACTGCTTTAGCAAGTGATAATGCAGCGCTATTGCGCTCTGGCCAACGTGACAGGACCTGCGCTGGCGCTACTGCATGCTTGCCAGCCTAACGCTGCTGCTGCTGCTGTTGCTGCTGCAGGCTTCGGCAGTACAAGATTCTCACCCCTGCTGGTGCCTACGTGCCCTCCTCCATGCCTGGCACGGCTGACCTCACCCTCAAAATGAAGCTGGTGGATCCCGACACCGCTCCTGGAGAACTCCAACTGCAGCAACAGGTGCGGGCATGCTAAGTGACTTGTAACTCAACTGCCTTGCAGTGTGCTGGGTGCTGCTGCTACAAGGCGTGCTAGCTGGCGTACTTTGCTGCAAGCTGTGTGTGCCGATGCATATTGTTTGACGACGAGTATCACCCTCACCCTCAAAATGAAGCTGGTGGACCCAGACACTGCAGCTGGAGAACTGCAACTGCAGCAACAGGTGCGGGCGCGCCACGCTACCATGCAGTGTGCTGTGAATTGCTGCTGCAGACATGTGCTGAGCTGTGCATGCGGATGCAAACAAAGAGTTTATACATCCTGGTGTAGCACTTCATGCATGTATGTCCTGCCGCAGTCATTACGTCTGCTGCGAGTAAAATGGTTGCGTAGTGTCCATTGTCATGTGTGCCTTGGGGTGTGGGGCGTAATGCACATGCCGCCTTAAGAATGAAGCTGGTGGACCCGGACACTGCACCTGGAGAACTGCAACTGCAGCAACAGGTGCGGGGATGCCACACTACTGGCAACTCAACTACCATGCAGTGTGCTGGGGCTTGCCGCTGCAGAATGTGCTAGCTGTGCATGCGGATGCATATTGTTTGCCGAAGAGCTAATGCACCCTGGTGAGGCACGGCATGCGTGTTTGTCATGATGCAGTGCTAGCCGACACTGTGAGCAAAGCAGCTGCCTTGGTGTATAGTGTCATGTGTGCCTTGGGGGGTGGGACGTAATGCACCTGACGGCTGCTGCCTGTTCCTGCTGTGTTGCGCTGCAGGTTGGTGATGCCAAGCTGACTGCCAAAGTGGAGTTTGACATCCATTGCGACCATGGCCGTTCATCAATGTCTCCACGTAAGCAGCCTACCACTCGTGCCATACGCTAGAAACTGGCTGACAGGAGCAGTAGCATATGGCAGACCGGTGACTCCTCATTTTGGTGCTGCTCTTATATGCCTGCCTTCGGAGTAATCAACCAGTGGCCCTATTCACTGTGGCCACCTTGTTGCATCTCGTGCAGTGTACGTAATCAGACCGGCCTGTGCATGCATATGTATGTCTCCAGAGCTGTAAGCGCTCTTCTGCCCTGTGTTATGCAGTGTACCGGCCAGTGAGCCAGGAGATTGACGTCAGCAGGATCGCCAACGTGCGCGAGTACTACCCCAACTTGGCCCAGGTGGCGCGCCTGGATGAGAATGAGGTGCTGCCATTTATGCACGAAGTGCACAGGGCCAAGATTGTGTGGACAGTCGTCTTCAAGGGAGTGGTGGGAGAGGTGGGTGTGAGCGTTTTGAGTTGTGGCGTTGCTGCTGCTGCTGCTGTTGCCTGTGTAGACGGTGGTCTTGAAAGGCGTAGTGGGAGAGGTGGGTGTGAGCGCTTTGCGTTGTGGCGCTGCTGCTGCTGTTGTTGCTGTTGCGGGGAGTTTATGGACGGTGGTCTTCAAGGGCGTGGTGGGAGAGGTGGGTGGCGTCATGTAATTTCCAGCTTTTCCTAGTGGCGTTGCTCCTGCTGCTGCTGCTTCTGCTGTTGCCTGTGTGGAGTTTGGAGACAGTGGTCTTCAAGGGCGTGGTGGGAGAGGTGGGTGTACACCCAGCAAATTGGCGTCAGGTGTCCCTTGTGGCGTTGCTGCTGCTGCTGCTGATGCCTGTGTGGCCGGTGGTCTTCAAGGGCGTGGTGGGAGAGTTCGGGGCAGGCTTTGGGCGTTTTCCGTAGTGGCATTGCTGCTGCTGCTGTTGCTGCTGCTGTTGCCTGGGGTGAGTTTGTTGACGGCGGTCTTCAAAGGCGTGGTGGGAGAGGTGGGTGTGAGCATTAGGTTTTTCTTGTGGCGCTGCTGCTGCTGCTGCCGTTGCCTTTGTTGAGGTTGAAGACAGTGGTAAGAGGTAAGTGTTGTCGTAAAGTTCTTGTGGCTTTGCCGCTGCTGCCGATGTTGCCGCTGCGCATTGGCTGAACACGCCAAGCTCACATTGAATTGAGGCGCTGACGTACACCCTGCCAACTCATGCCAGTACCAAGGAACTCACATGAAGTTGAACTGAACTGGCAGCATGTCAGTGTAATAATAATAATAATCAATCCTTGTAAGCCATACCTTTCGGCATCGGCAACCGCGCCTCACCCACTGGGGAGGCGGAAAGCAGACTGATTATTCTCTCTATTTTCGTTGTAAGGTAGACCACTCAGACCCTTACACCCCTTACTAGGCAGCATGTGGGAATCACCCCATACGGTGGACTGCATACCTAGCAGGGCCGGTGTGTATACAGCCAGCAATCGACGGAGTCCTGCGGAGAGTCGCGAGGACATTAGCAGCATATCTCCTTCGGCTTTCGCCGCCTGTATCCCTGAGTCCAGGGACATACTGCTTAGGCTCAGAATCGAACCTGCAACCTTTCGGCCACTGTTCATCCGTCATCACCACTGCGCCACGTGTTTAACGTCCCGCCGGACTGAGCATGTCAGTGTGTCATCAAACATATCCTTGCCCCTGCGCCGCTGCCTGCAGGCCAACCTTGTGATAAAGTACAACACCACGTTTGAGGATGCTGTGGCAGGCCGTGTGCCCAAGAATGGGGAGCTCAGCTTGCGCATCCGGCGTGAAGTTGCTGAGGCAACGGGCACCAAGGGGGAGGACGAGAAGAAGAGGCTGTATGCTGCACTGGACGCAATCGGAGACGCCATGCAGGTGTGCTGAAACGTGTGCAGAGGGATACGTGGGTCACAGCTGTTTGGGTGTGCTCAACACAGATTGGTGCAGGTCAAGCCGTCAGCCCCTAGCTGTGCGATGCATGTGCCATGCGCAGTGTTCTGGTGTAGCTTTGGTACGTGGCAGTACCCATCAACTGACAAACATTTGAGGTGGGTGGCAACAGGCTGGCACAGCAAAGGTGTCTCGCCGCTAGCACTGCTGCTGCTGCTGTCATGCAACGCTGCGGCTGCTGCACTGCTGCTGCTTGCAGGTGTTCCGTGATGCTGGCTGGGACGGCAAGACGCCTGCGCTACCACAGCAGGAGCACAAGAAGCACCACAAGCACCACAAGGGCAGCAATGCAGCAGACACAGAGGCGCAGCAAGTTGCTGCTCCTGCAGCTACTGCTGAGCTGGATGAGTCCATGGAAGCTTTCTTAGAGGAGGATCTTCTGGATGAGTTCGAAGTTCACCAGGAATATGAGCATGAAGATGACAGTGAACTTGAGGATGAGGTTGCTGGTGTGCAGAATCCTGCAAGCACTGCAGCAGATGATGCAGGTTACTCTGCTATGCCCAGTTTGGAGATCATCAAGCTCGCAAGGGCAGCTGCTGTGCGGCAGCAAGTGCAGCTGGCAGGCCAGGTGCTGGGCTGGAGCAAGCCTTGGTGGCAGCAGCAGCGCAGCATGCAGCTGCTGCGGCTGTGGGGCGTTGGAAAGCCTGAGAAGGCGCCAACTGCGTTGTAAACAGTGTCTGCTAGTGTTGCAGTGGCGTGGGGTGTTAGTGTTCACTCTTGCTGGGTTGCAGTCTTGTTGTGGGAACAGCATGATGAGCCATGCGTTATGCAAGCGCACACAGAGATACGCTATGAACGCTGACGTTGTGCCTGGCGATTTCATCTGCCTTGCATGCTTCTTGCACGGCGTCGCATGCCTGCCATTCCCTGCATCATGTTTGTATCTCACAGTTGCGTTGAAACGCTTGACCGATGATTACTTGCATATGCCTCACTCCACCGGCGTATGCATGTGCTTTGTTACCTCAACGCACTATGCTGGATAGTTATAGCAGCTGCCTGCTTGGGTTTGGAATGAACGCGGCGCGGGCCTGGTCTCCTGTGTACGTAGTTGCTCACCACCATTGCTGGGAGCCTTGCTAAGGATGAGCATGGTACTTCTGGCGCTGGTGACACCAGAACACTATCTTGCCTGTGCTTGTCCAACAACCGTTGACGGATGCATGTTCTAAGTGGAGCTTCAGTCCTGCAGGATGCTACGTCATAGCTGCATTCAGTGAGTTGCTTCAGTGTAGAGTCGCGCCTCAAAAGTGGTGGTGTAGCACCTTGGGCTGAGGGCAAACAGAATCATTTTGCTGTGCTGGTTTCGTTCCAGCCAGCAGTTTTGCATCTCCTGTTGCCGACTCTGCCCTTCATGTTTGAGCAGAACTACTAGTTGGTGATTGCACGTTGCTTATGGGTGTAACACTTTTGCAGCAATCTTTCGCTGGTACCCTTGCCATGCACACGTACGCTGCCAACTCTGGACTAACATGTGACATGTTAGCGACGCCCAGAAGAATTCAGAGTGAAGCAGATGACTTGCACCCGATCGCAGCAACTTGGCATGTCTGATTTGCATTGGATGTCAACTGCGTGCTCACGGTGATCATCACATCACGCCACCTACACTGCACTGTACACCTAGCCCTGGGTGTTGCTGCTGCAGTCTTCTTCACCACATCTTGCTCTTCAGCACGTACTGAGAAGGTTAGGAATCATATGAGCTGACAGAAAAGGTTCAACAATACTCTCGGGGATGGGGCGATCCCCATCGCCAGGCAGGGACCGCAAGCGGTCCTATGCAGACGAGGATCGCAGCGAACGCGGCAGCAAGCGGGTTAGGGAGGATGATAGGCGAGAGGATAAACGAGATCGATATGCAGAGGACGGCAGGCGTGACAGGGAGCGTGGGCGCGGCGACCACGACAGCAGGAACAGAGACAGCAGAGACAGAGCAAGGGACCTAGGCAGGGAGCGTGATGAGCGGCGCAGAGAGCGCAGCAGATCACATTCAAGGGACAGGAGGCGCAGGTGGGATCCTGCTGAGTAGCTGTTCCTGGCATGGGTGGTAGACAGCGTGTTGCAGCGGCAGCACCACCACCAGCAGCAGCAGTACCCAGGTTGCGATCATGCTGCATCCCCTCCCATAGCGGCTTTCCACGCATGGTGCTCACTGGCGAGTGCAGAAGCACTCAGCAAATGATACAAGGCGCAATCATCAGCTGCTGTACTGCAGAACGTGCAGCGCAGCAAGTGCCGTGCTGCATCTCTAGCACAAGCGCTTGTGCAGACACACCATATGCATGGTCAGCTGTGCGCCAGTAGGTTGCTGACCACAACTGCTGCAGATACGTGCTTGCGCGTTGGCTGCTGTCCAGTGCTGTGTGGACTTGCTGCAAGAAAGAGATGCACTGGATGCCCAGCTCGTCTGTATGGTGCTGCCCACTTTGTGACTCCTCTGCAGGTCACGCAGCAAAGAGCGCAGCAGAGAACGAGATAGAGAGCGCGACCCAGCAGCGCGAGACAGGGAGCGAGGCATGGGCTACGCAGACAGGCAGCGAGACAGGGAGCGGCGGCGAGACAGCAGCAGTGACAGGCCACCACGAGCGTCAGGGGGCAGCAGGCAGCAGCCGGGTGATGAAGATGAAGAGGAGCAGCAGCAGCGGCCCGGCTCTGGGGGTGCAACAGCGGGTGCAGCTGCAAACGGCAAAGCAGTGAAGGCAGAGGTGAGGGAGGAGTCAATGCAGCAGCAGCAGCAGAAACAGCAGCAGCAGAGAGCAGAGGGCATCGAGGCCTGCTAGCAGCAGCATCAGCATTCCATGCCTGCTGCAATCACAGCACGTTTGGGCCAGGCACAGCATGCATGCCCGTGATGACATTAGCAGTGGTTTCAGCATCTGAGAGGTAGTGACGTTCAGCACACGACGGCAACCTCAAGGCTTGCACAGAGGACACCTTGAAAACGTATACAGCACGATGTTGCATTGCAGCAGTCTGGTTTTGAAGCCTGTGTGCCGCCATCGGCACTGCTTATGTGTTGCCTTGTGCGTTATAACTGTTTGTTATTCAATGCAGCCGCTGTCGCTGGAGGAGCTACTGAAGAAGAAAAAGGAGGAGCAAGAGCTGGCAGCAAAGGTGTGCGGCTGCAGCACTGCACATATGCATTCGTGTTGGCACATCATGTATTTGTTTGTGTCAGCTGCACCGATCCTAGCCTGTTATAGTAGTGGTTGATGACACATCACCATCATGGTGTACTGTTCAGCTGCAGCAGTCTAGGCTTGCCAATGTATCACCCGGTGTACATCTTGTGCAGTGTTTACTGAACAGTTGCACTGCAGCAGTCTGGGAGCAGTTGAACTGCAGCAGTCTAGGCCTGCACAAGGGAAGGTCAGAGAGGCGGCTGTAGCAAGACCCTCGTAGCTGCTTGATACTACCTTCCAACAAAACACACACGCTGCTGCACCTGTGGCAGCGGAGCGGGGAGTTTTCGGGCGCATGGCAGAGCAATGCCGTGTGCCATCAGCCAACCGCCCAACATGCGCAGCACTGGGCAAGCTCTTCGGAGCTAGTAGTAGCACTGAACTTGCCTGCTTCACCCTGCGGCACTCTTACTAGCATGCCGTGCCAACTGACCAGAAACAGTACTCGGAATGTTTTGCTGTTCACTTGACATGCAGCCCAAGTTCCTGACCAAGGCTGAGCGGCAAGCGCTCGCGCTGCAGCGGCGGCAGCAGGAGATGGCAGAGCTGCGCGCAGCACATGACGAGATGCGGCGCCTGCAGGCAGCTCAGCAGCAGGTGGGTGGTTGAACGCAAATGTTCTTACATGTATATGGGCACAAGCTAGTTTGGCCAGGGATGGAGGTTGATTGATTTGAGGTGTCTGCTGGCTGACGCGTTCAACAGTGATGGTTTATCACCCGGTTGACTCTGCATGCACCGTCAGCTGCAAGCGCTTTTGGGAACTGCTGCTGACGACTCTTGCTGTACTGGCTGTGTATCTGCTTATGCGCCTGCAGGACGAGTCGCGGAGTGCTGAGGCGATGCGGCGCGTTGTGACTGCAGCTGGAGTGGTTTGTTGGAAAGACAGTACAGCTCACTGCTGGACCTTCACTGTACCTGGCTGCGTGTCTGCCTGCAGGACGAGGGCAGCGTGGTGAGGCAATGCGTCATTTCGCATGCATTGTCAGCCGCGAAGTGCTCTTGGGAAGTTGCATCTTTTGCAGCTGCTGAACTTGTACCTGGCTGCGTGCATACATGTCTGCTTGCAGGACGAGGCGCGGCGTGCTGAGGCATTTTCACTTGTGTTGTGAGTGCAGCTTGAGCGCGCTGTTGTGAAGGCACTGACAGGGATCTTTCATTGCTGGGCTGTCACTGATGCTGGCTGCGTATCTGTTTGCATCTGTATCTGCTTGCATGTATCTGCTTGCAGGACGAGGCGCAGCGTGCTGAGGCTTTGCGGCGCGTTCACTTCGCATGCACTGTCAGCCGCGAGTGCTCTTGGGAAGTTGCATCTGCTGCAGCTGCTGATTTTGTATTTGGCTGCGTGCATACATGTCTGCTTGCAGGACGAGCCGCGGCTGTGCTCAGGCGATGCGGCGCGTTGTGATTGCGGCTGAGTTGCTGTGCTGTGAAGGCACTGATGTTTTGTTGCTGCACCAGTCTGAGCCATATCTGAACCGTCTAAGCTGGTCTGAACCCATATCTGAAAGTTGCGGTACCCAAAGCGTGTGTATCTGCATATCTGCTGCTTGCAGGACGAGGCGCGGCGTGCTGAGGCGATGCACCGCGAGGCTGAGCGCAACCGGCACAGGGATGAGCGGGAGAAGGAGAAGGAGCTGGAACTCATCCGCAAGCAGTACCTGGTGCGTGATGGTGCTGTGTACTGGTTAGCGTCTGTGTACTTATCAGCGATACATTATCAGATCTGCATGTAAATGCGTGTTGCGTTGCGGCATGCTGTTGCTTTTGTGTGCTGTGGCTGGAAGGTGCGGACGTAAAAAAGAAGTTGAAAACCAGTTGCAGCTGATCGCAAGCAGCACCTGGTGCGCAGGGTGCAGTTTTTGTGTGTGTGCTTGTTCAGCTTGGTGCCAGTCAACGGGAGATTGGTGCCAGTCAGCGGGAGAAGGACAAGGAGTTGGAGCTCATCCGCAAGCAGCACCTGGTGCGCAGGGTTACTCACTTCTGCTTATGCTTGTCATGGTCAGGTGATCGTTTTCTGGCGAGGACAGCAGGTGTCACATTTACTTGCACAGCAACACCTGCTGTGGTCTGCTCCAGTGTGTGTGTGTGTGCTGTGCTGCTGCTGGCATGTCGGTCGGCAAGGCAGGCAGCAAGAATTGAGTTTGGTCAGTGGGAGAAGGAGAAGGAGCTGGAGCTCATCCGTAAGCAGTACCTGGTGCGTTTCTTGGGGGTTTCTCTGTGCTGGCAAAGAAAATGCAGCAGTAAGGCATACTGCATATGTTGGATGAAAACCCTACTGGAGTTCATCCGCAAGCAGCACCTGGTGTGTGGTTGTGTCTGTGTACTGATTAAAGACACATCCATTGGACTGACATGTACAGCAATGTGTGTTGCGTGGCGGCATGCTGTTGTGTCTGTGTACAAAAACATTGCGGTGTCTGTGTGTGTTGTGGCTGGCAGTTGCAGCGATGAAACAAGCTGAGAAGGAGCACCTGGTGCGTAGGCGTGCAGCTTTTGTTGCTCTGCTTGTGTACGTTGCGCCCCTCCCCTCTCCACCCATCCCCCCCAACCATGTGTCACCTGACGTGTCCTGTCTGTATTACATCTTGCTGCGCCCCCTGTGCAGGGTGACGACAAGAGCAAGAAGAAGAAGGTGATGAAGGCGAGTGAGAAGTTCCTTCACTGCGTGTACTCTGACGTGTTTTGTGCTGCACCTCACTGCCGTGCGCAGGGTGACGACAAGAGCAAGAAGAAGAAGGTGATGAAGGCGAGTGAGAAGTTCCGCTTCAACTTTGACTGGGACGGCAAGGAGGACACCAGCAAGGACCTCAACCCGCTCTACAACCACCTGCACCGTGAGTGGCGCTGTGACAGCATGCAGAGGATTTGTACCTTGTCTGCAGCATGCAGAGGATCTGTATCTTGTCTGCACTGTATAGTGTGATGTACCACATCTTGCGAGGACCTCAACCCGCTCAACAACCACCTGCACTGTGAGTGGCATTATGGCGCTATTCAGCGTTCACTCTGCTGGTGCATGCCATGTAAGATGGCGAACGGCCTACGTGTAACCCCCCTACGCTAGATTGTACAGCCAACAGCAGAGCTGTAACAACATATCGGGCTAAAGATGGCATCAGCTGGTGTGGCACTGCACGCTGCAAGTAAACGTGTTTGCAAGGACCTCAACCCGGTAGAGCGGCTCTACAACCACCTGCACCGTGAGTGGCGTTGACAGCGTGCAGAGAAACTGTATCTTGTCTGCACTGCATAGTGTGATGTACCTGATCTCGTAAGTACCTCAACCCGGTCTGCAACCACCTGCACCGTGATTGGCGTTGTGACAGCAGAGCCCATGCATTGAGAGCTGTGTGCAGCGCGCCCAGCAAGCGGCGCAGCTGTCTGCCTGCCTGCCTGCTTCCTCCTGCCTCCTCCTGCGTCATCCTTTCACTGTATCTGGCTTGCCTTCTGTTGCGTGCAGAGGCCAACCTGCTTTTTGGTCGAGGCATGTTGGCTGGCATTGACCGCCGTGAGCAGAAGAAGGTGGCTGCAACAGTGGAGGTGAGATGCCAATTGGCGCATCTGCGAATACGTGCCTGCACGCTGTCATGTGTAGCGAGCGGCGACCGAACACCAGCCTTTTACCATCTAGGCTCTGCTTGTACGTGTTACAAACAGTGTATCTACAGCTTGAACGTCTTGCATTGCCAAGCTGGGTTTGCTATTGCTCAGTGACATGCCTCTGTCAGGTTCTTGACTGGTGCGATGCATAGCCTGTGGCAGCTGACACATCATATATTGTCACATTTGACCCGCAGGCTGACATGCTGCGCAAGCTGCGTGGTGCTGCCGGCATTGTTAAGAAACGTGACATGTGTGCATCAGCGCGACATGCCTCTGTCAAGTCCTTTACTGGTGTGATGCTGCGCTGCGTAGACTGTCGCAGCTAACACAGCATGTTTCCTTACGTTTGACCCGCAGGCTGACATGCTGCGCAAGCTGCGTGGCGCTGCCGGCATTGTCGAGACGAGCGACATGCGCGCAGCAGCGCGGGAGCGTGAGGCGCGTGCAGACAAGTATGACGGCTTCGACATGACGGTGAGGAGCTGCAGCTGCAGCTGTTTTATTTAACTTTGTCCGCATGCTGGTGCCTTTGACTTGTGCTGATGTTGGGGAAACCTCGCTGCGTCATCGTGGCATGCGAGGGCCCAGCTCAGCAGCTGCCAACAGTGTCGGGTCATCTCTGGCCTTCTGGTGCTGATGATGCTTGCTAGGCTGGTGCAGGTTGTGCTGACGCACTGGAGTGAGAAGCCGCTGGCCAAGATGACGGAGCATGCTGTGTACAACCATTTCGGCTTGACCTTGTGTTTTAGCAAACAATCAATCTTGTAATTGCTGCAGACCGACGTGCACTGGAGCGAGAAGCCGCTGTCCAAGATGAGTGAGCGCGACTGGCGCATCTTCCGTGAGGACTTCAACATCAGCTACAAGGGCAACGCCAACACGCTGCCGCTGCGCAACTGGGACGAGGCGGGCCTACCAGAGCCTATCCGCATGGTGAGCAGGAAGGCTGCATGGTGTATGTGCGGTGCGCTAGTTGGGGTATCATACAGATGCCGTGGGGCTGCACACAGCGCAGGGTGGTACTTGTGACAGCAGCAGTGATGCTGACACCCTCACTGCATGATGCCGTGTCCCAGTGCTACGCCAATGGATGTGGTGCTCGGTCAGGCTGGGTTTGAGTATTATTATCTGTACTGCCAGATTGTGGCTCTGCAGCTGCACCTCTGTGGTACGCACATGGTGATGATGACCAAAATAACTTGATCTTATCTATGAACGGCATTACCCCGCAGCAGCAGCCTAGGCATGCAGCACCGCGCCAGCCGTGTGTGCTGCAGGCTGAGGGCTGCTGCTGTGCTGCAGGTGGCGCTGACTGTTGAGACAAAGGTCCTGAACCGTGCGTGTTGTGAGTTGAGTTTCCCAAATCCGCAAACTGTGCATGTGGCGTGATGGCTGGGATTGGGCTGCATAGGTTTTGCCTGTTGTGCCCACAACACGTGTGATTTGCTGTCACAGCTGATGATCTTGCCTTTTGTGCCACAGCAGTGTTGACCTGGCACTCTGCACTTCTACGCTGCCACCGTTCGTTGCATCACTTGTTTCATACCTGTTGGCTCCTTCTTCGCGTGTTACATCAGTGCTGACATGAGACACCTTGCGTGTGTTTGCCCATGCACCTGAAAACCCCTGCCTCACACACAGGCGGTGGACTTTGTCCAGTATGACAAGCCCTCCCCCATCCAGATGGCCTCAATCCCGTTGGGCCTGAAGCAGCTGGACGTCATCGGAGTGGCAGAGACGGGCAGTGGAAAGACGGCAGCGTTCGTCATCCCCATGCTTTGCTACATCATGCGGCAGCCGGTCATGGACGAGAGCAACTATGCAGGTGGGCAGTGATTCGTGAAGCTTTGCATATGAAGCCCACACTGATGTGCGTGTGCCAAGGGGCATAAGTGCAAGACAGTGCTGATTGTGCCATTGCTGGGTCTGTTGCTTGCTGTGCGTACGTACAGTCAAACCTGTGGTTAACGTAGTGCCTTGTGAGGCATGCAGGGTTGCTAGGTTTGTGTTGCATGTCTGGTGCTTCCCGCTTGCACGAGCTGTGCAAAACATAACGGCTGCACGGGATGCTGCTTGTGTGCTGCTGTTGCAGATGGCCCCTATGCTGTGGTGCTCGCGCCCACTCGTGAGTTGGCGCAGCAGATTGAGGAGGAGACCGTGAAACTGGCCAAGTACACAGACTTCAAGTGAGTGGGGTGCCTGCTGTGGTGCTGGTGGCTGTTGTTGAGTGGCTGTCACGTGTTCATAGCCTGCTGTACAGCACATGGTATCTGTGTCTCATAGTTAGCTGAGCGGCGTGCGGGCTGCGTGCACATGCACATGCACAAGCTGGTGTTGTGCTTCTTTGGATTATCAAGGGTCATGTGCATGTGCTTATTTGCTGAGCAGGGTGACGACGGTGGCCTTGTGCCATTGTGCAGTGAATGACTTGCCTTCCACTTGAAAGCAAGCTGCTTGCGATGCGCATAGGGAGGGTGGATGTGCCCCCTCATGGTGTTGTGTGTTTCTCATGCAGGGTGACGTCGGTGGTTGGTGGCCAGTCCATCGAGGAGCAGGGCAGCAAGCTGGAGCGTTTGAAGACACCCTGAACGTTACTTCACACAGCAACACTGATGTAAACAACAGTTAATCAACACTGGCTCCTGTTGCTCTGCAGGGTGGCGTCGGTGGTGGGCGGCCGTCCATTGAGGAGCAGGGCAGCAAGCTCGAGCATGTGCAGACACCCCTAACATCACTCTACACAGCAACGCTGATGTGTACATAATGTGATATGTTGCACTGGCCTTTCTTGGTCCGCAGGGTGGCGTCGGTGGTGGGTAATCGGTTCATCTAGGAGCAGGGCAGCAAGCTGCTCGCACATGTGCCGGCAAAATGCTGCTGTGTCTTCTATGCAGGGTGACGTCGGTGGTTGGTGGCCAGTCCATTGAGGAGCAGGGCAACGAGCTCGAGCATGTGCCGGCACCGCAATCGCTGCTCTTTACAATAACATTACTCTTCACAGCACACACTGGTGTGTATAACCCTGGCACTTCTTGCTTGCAGGGTGACGTCGGTGGTTGGCGGCCAGTCCATTGAGAGCAAGCTGCATGCGATGCGCTGGGGTAGGATTGGATGTGCCGCCTCATGGTGCTGTGTCTTTTTTAACATAGGGTGACGTCGGTGGTTGGAGGCCAGTCCATTCAGGAGCAGGGCAGCAAGCTGCGCATGTGGTGACACCCCCAACATCACTCTACATGGCAACACTGATGTGTGTAATCTTCACCGAGATACTGATATTACACACTGGCCTTTGTTGCTCTGCAGGGTGACGTCGGTGGTTGGTGGCCAGTCCATTGAAGAGCAGGGCAGCAAGCTGCGTCGCGGCTGCGAGATCGTGATCGCCACGCCTGGCCGCCTGCTGGACTGCATCGAGCGCCACTACTGCGTGCTCAACCAGTGCAACTACGTGGTGCTTGACGAGGCTGACCGCATGATAGATTTGGGCTTCGAGCCACAGGTGGGCTGCATTTTGCTTATCGTTTTTTAGCTTGCCTGTGTCAATGCTTTGTGTCGAGCATGTCTGGCTGCGCTTGATCGACCTGGGCTTCTAGCCACAGGTAGAACATGTGCTGGGTTCAAGTCATGCTCTGGCTTTTTCGTGGCTTGTCAGCTGCTGTATCTGTGTTTGTACCTGACACTGGGGAGGTGCAAGGTGTGCCTGAACCAAGAGAGTGCACGTGACTTGTGCAGCATAGCGCCACTACTGCGTGCTCAACCAGTGCAACTACGTGGTGCTGGATGAGGCTGACCGCATGATCGACATGGGCTTCGAGCCACAGGTAAGGCCTGTGATGCCATGAGAACAGTTAGGACCGTTGGCCTGTGTCAGTGCTTGTGTTGAGCATGTCTGGCTGACCGCATGATCGACCTGGGCTTTGAGCCACAGGTCAAACATGTGTTAGGTGTAAGACATGCTCAAGCTGTCTTGTGGCTTGTCAGCTGTATCTTTCAAGTACCTGGCACTGGGGAAGTGCAAGGTGTGAACAGGCCTGAACAAAGTGAGTGCATGTGATCTGTGCATGTGATCTGTGATAGCGCCACTACTGCGTGCTCAACCAGTGCAACTACGTGGTGCTTGACGAGGCTGACCGCATGATAGACCTGGGCTTCGAGCCACAGGGACGGCCTGTGCTTCCATCAGAACCCATGCGTAACTTTTATAGCATGGTCAAAGCATGTATGCTTGACGAGGCTGACCGCATGATCGACCTGGGCTGAGCCACAGGTGAGCCGTGGTTAATCACGTTAGAACATGTGTTCAATGCTGTCATGATCGACCTGGGCTTCGAGCCACAGGTGAGCCGTGGTTAATCACGTTAGAACATGTGTTCAATGCTGTCATGATCGACCTGGGCTTGGAGCCACAGGTGAGCCGTGGTTAATCACAGCATTTATGTTGACGCAATGCTCAGTGCAGAGGAGCGGCAGCAGCGAAAGGCTATGCAGCAACTGCGGCGTGAGCTGCAGCAGCAGGGCGTGCGCACCCGGTGGTCGCGTGCCACGCTGATGCGCTGGCGCCGTGGTGGTGCAGATGGCCGTCGGGGCAGCTGGGAAGAGGTGCCACCGCTGCCAGCGGAGGTGCCTGGCAGCTAGGCTTAGTAGCAGTGGCGCAGTGTGGAGGTTTGGGAAGTGAACATTTGGCGCATGGTGATGTCAGGTGGTGGTGTCTTTTGAGATGCCGCAACTTTTGAGGAGTGGTTGATATGGATGATCTCTGGTGCAACTAGCATCGCATCCATTGTGTTGTGCCATTGGATTGCGCTCATGTTGGCTTTAGCCAGTTTACTCCCGCTTTTATGGTGTTTCAAAGCACACTTTTAGGTGTGCCAGCTTATGCCTTGTACAATCCTGATCGAGAGTCTAGGACTATTTTGGCTTCAAAGTTGCTTCAATCTCCCTTTTTGGCGCAAGATTGCGTTCACTTTGTGTGGTGCATGCCATCTGAGATGGCGAACGGCCTACGTGTAACTTCCACTCTCTCGTTAGAACATGTGTTCAATGCTGTCATGATCGACCTGGGCTGACAGCAGGCTTGGGTCAGTGCTTGGTGTTGAGCATGTCTGGCTGCCTATAGGCATACTAGCAGCTAGTATGTCAGGGTATGCGCAAGCGCAGCACTCTTAGTGGCTTCTCACGCTGGACGAGGCTGACCGCAGGACTGACCTGGGCTTCGAGCCACAGGTAAGGCACCTGCTGGGTTTAGGTCATGCTCAGGCCTGTGCTGGGTTCAGGACATGCTCCGGCCATTTGTGGCTTGTCAGCAGCTTGATTCTGTGTTTGTATCACCCTTTGGGGAGGTGCACTGTGTACTTGTACATGTGATGTGCGATCAGCCTGCAACTTCTGCTCTGCTTGTACTGTTGATACCCCTGTTCACAAAGCTGCTGCTGCTGCTGGTGCTGTCACTCAGGTGCAAGCTGTTCTGGATGCCATGCCCCACGCCACACTCAAGCCGGAGGATGAGGCCACAGAGCTGGACCAGAAGCGCACCTACCGCACAACATACATGTTCAGCGCTACCATGCCGCCAGCTGTCGAGCGGCTGGCACGCAAGTACCTGCGCAGGTGGGGTCCAGGGCTTTGAGAATGTTATTTGGTGACGGTAGGGGGTGTTGTCGCTTGTTTCTGCTGCTGAGGGCCGGGTATGGTTGGTGCTTTCAGATTAAGCTGCTTTAGAATGAGTTGCAGCTGCCAGCTGGCAGCATTTCTTGATGACGTCATGACCTTTGTCGCTGCTGCTGCTGCTGCAGGCCTATTGTGGTCAACATTGGCCGCGCAGGCATGGCTGGAGAGAACGTGACACAGCGCGTCATCATGGTTAAGGAGAATGAGAAGGCGCACAGGTGCGACGCAGCATTCAGGATGCGACTTCCTCTGTGGTTCACTGTGGTCTACTGTAACACATGCCGCATGCGGTTGTATGTGCATGCAATATGCGTTTGTGTAGGGCTGGCCCAAGCGATGTCGGAAATCTATAGCAGTGCTAGGGTCGGTACAGGGGTACTGCTGTGTCATCATACGTCACCTAGTGAGTTGGTGTGTGTGTTCTAGAGATCGTGCTCCTGCGACAGGCGTTCGGTACCTGCTGCATGCACAGGATCAGGGGATGTCTGTATCCTTACCAAAAGATTTTACTATGGTGAATGTTTTTGCAGGCTGTCATCTGAGCTGGACATGATTCACGAGAAGAAGGTCATTGTGTTTGTCAACACCAAGCGCCAGTGTGACAACGTGTACGCACACCTGGAAGATGCTGGCAACAGCTGCACGGTGCTGCACGGAGGCCGCACTCAAGAGCAGCGTGAGGTGAGATGGCATCCGGGTTAGGAGCATTGCTGACTATCTTGTGCAATATGCGTGCTTGGGATATGCGTGATAGTTGCAAACACAATGGAGCGGTGCTCCCTCGTTGTTCCACTCAAGTAGGGCATGGGGCGGACGGCGTTGATGCTATGGCGTGAATGGGTGGTGTGATGATGAAGAGGAGCAGCGTGAGGTGAGAGCAGTGGTGCAGGCAGGCCTAGCATACCAGCCACAGCCCCTGTTCAGATGCTGCTGCTGCTGCTGTTGCTGCTATTTACCGGCCACGTCACATGCAGTATGTCAGGTACTGTATTTGTCATGATGTGTGCGTTTAGCAAGATGAACACAATACAGTGTATGTTGGTTATGCGCGCAGCTGTGTCCTTGAGCAACGGTCGACAGCTTGCAGCCGCCTGTTGCCTCACCAATTTGGCTCACACTCATTGGCATCGTTGTTACATGTTTGTTACATGGCATGTTTACTTTCTTGTTACGTTTGACCGCTTGCAGATCTCCATCAAGGGCTTCAAGGAGGACACCTACAACGTGCTCATTGCCACAGATGTGGCAGGACGCGGAATTGATGTGCCTGATGTGGCTCTGGTCATCAACTATGACATGCCTAACAACATTGAGGCATACACACACAGGTGAGCAGCAGCTGCTGGTATGGCGTGATGCGTCATCAGGTGCAGCAGCGCAGCGTGTGCACAACAGCAGACGCACAATAGGATGTGGGCTGCAGCAGTGGCAGGGTTTTGATGCCAGACACACGTGGCATTGGTAGCAGCGGTATATCGGCGGTGAAAATGACGTGCCTGATGCGGCTCTGGTCATCAACTATGACATGCCCAACAACATTGAGGCATACACGCACAGGTGAGCAGCAGCTGCTGGTGGTTCATATGCGTCGGCGATTTCACTGCAGTCAATTATTACATGCCCAACAATATTGAGGCATACACGCACAGGTGAACAAACAGCTGCTGGTATATCCATTATGCGTCATCAGGTGCAGCAGTGGCAGGGTTTTGATGCCAGACACACGTGGCATTGGTAGCAGCGGTATATCGGCGGTGAAAATGACGTGCCTGATGCGGCTCTGGTCATCAACTATGACATGCCCAACAACATTGAGGCATACACGCACAGGTGAGGAGCAGCTGCTGGTGGTTCATATGCGTCGGCGATTTCACTGCAGTCAATTATTACATCCCCAACAACATTGAGGCATACACACACAGGTGAGCAAACAGCTGCTGGTATCCCGGGATGCGTCATCAGGTGCAGCAGCCCAGCACAACTGCAGACGCACAATTGGATGTGGGTTGCAGCAGCAGCAGCAGCAGCAGCAGCAGCAGCAGCAGGGTTGGTGATGCCAGGCACTGCATTTGAATGTGGCGGTGCTAGCATGTGTCGGCGATGTCGCTGCAGTCGACTGCCGTGACTAGCATGCGTCATGACAAAGAGGAGGTGTGCGATGTCGCATTGGACAGCACCTGTCCGACTGCACTGGACAGCACCTGTCTGAGTCGGCAAGTCACAAACAAAGGTGTGCCTGCAAGCATACAGACATGCGCACAGTTGCACGTGCATCTATGCAGGCATGCTGTAGCTGCAAGTATGGTGCTGATGTGTGGCGTTTGCGCTGCTGCCGTGCCTTGCAGGATTGGTCGCACGGGTCGTGCTGGGCGCAAGGGTACGGCCATCACATTCCTTACAGGTGGGTGCATCTCAACGCCATGCAGCAGCAGGGTGCTCTGCCTTGCAAAGTGTGGCGTGTGCTGGTTGTGCAGCAGCAGGGTGCTTTGTCGAGCAGAATGTGGTGCATGCTTTGCAGAATGCACCTGGAAGGGCTGACTGGTGTCGTGCGCGCCATGCACAGCAGGCTTGGGCTTGATGATGAGCAGCTCTCGCTTGAGTATTAACAGGAGCAACGTGCGTACGGTCTGTTCTCTCCTCTGCAACTGCTGCTCTGGGATGACGTGTGAGAGTTATCTTGTGGTGGTTTGTATAGCAGGTGATGGCAGCGTGGTGTCCAGCAACCTCAGTTGCGGGATCTGTGCTGCAGGCGCCCTTGCTGACTTCCAGCCGCTTGTCATGCCGAGTGTGTTGCTCTCTTTGCCCAAGATCACTGGCTCCCCAAGCAGGCGAGGTCTCCTATGAAACTTTTCAAATTGTGTGGTTCTGCTGCACCTTGCAGGGGCTGACAGCCAGGTGTTCTACGACCTCAAGCGGCTGTGACCTCAAATACGCAATATTTGCGCATGCGGCACCTTGCTGACTTCAAGTTGCCTGTCGTGCCGTCTGGGTTGTTTTTTACCTTGCAGGCGGCGACAGCGAGGTGTTCTACGACCTCAAGCGGCTGCTGGAGGAGAGCAAGGCTGTGGTGCCGCCAGAGCTGGCGCGCAGCGAGGCAGCAAAGCAGAAGCCGGGCAGCGTCAGCCAGAAGCGCGACAGCATACAGTACGCCAAGAAGTAACAGGAGCAGAATGTTTGGACCTGGTGCTGTTGTTGCAGTAGGGGCAGGTAGCTGTGTCGTGTTCTCGTTTGCCAGATGTGTGTCGTGGACGGGGGGCATGTCATGTGCATGCCGGTGTATGTCAGGGCATTTGTCAATTCGCATCGCAGTGTGATGCTGCACCTGCAGCTGCACCAGCAGCATCCTTTGATGTCGATGTTGAGCAACTTTGTTCGACAGCCAGCAGTTTGGTCTGCACCCTCGAGCACCCAGCGTGCATGTACTGTGCAGCTGATCCTCAAGTTGCATCTATCAGCCCATGTTAATATCTGAGGCATGGGCAGGTGGCCAGATGCTGCCGTTGTGCGCGGTTTTACAGCGATCCTGCTGTTGTGGCCGCTAGCAGGCATGCAGGCAGACAGTGTTATGTTCTGCCAGTGTTGCTAACGGGCAAGATTGTTGGCATGTGTCCTGGCCCGACCAGCGTTGAACGGCTTCAACAGGCATAGTACCCGGTGGGGCGCGGGGTCGATGGCGTTGATGCTATGGCTTGTTTGGGTAATTTGATGCTGATCGAGCCATAGTACCGTGCTGCCAAGTAACACGACCTTGGGGTCGAATGGGACACTTTCCGGATGAGTCCACTGGGACACCCCCGTACCAATATTTTAGCATAGAGTCAATTTATAAGCGCACCTTATTGAGTTTGTGCTGTTATAAGGGCGCCCGGCGCGTTTTCCGATGATGGCAACAGATTTTCGATTCCAGTGAAAAGTCACTAGGGTGGGACTCTTAATTTTGCAGCTTCGACACCGCACGCTTCGCGGCTCAAGCTCAGATGTAACCGGATAGATACTTTATAAATCACATGAGCGTATGCGAGGGACTTCAAGGGGTGGTTGCTGCTGCTGACTCTGCTCGTCTGACTGCTGCTGTTGCTCCTCGATCGAGCTCGTGTGGCTGTGTGGAACCCTGCACACCGACTGCTCGCACGCTGCAGCGCGCTGCGGGGCAACAGCTGACGCACATATACCGAGGAATGGGTCTAGTATCTATAATGTAAGGATGCAGGCCTCTAGTTCCTGGTTGGCGACGAAAGTCGGAAGAGTCCCACGTGTATTTCGAAGCAGGAAGTCCAAACTACGTCATGTACAGCACCACCCCCGCTAATGTTTCAAATACAAAGCAATTATTCCAAAACTAAACTACTTCAGTGATTGCATGGCGCTGCAACAGCCTGTGTCAGCCCAGTTCGGAAGTGTCCCACGTTAGTTCATCAGGTTCAGTGGTCAAGGTCGTGTTATGCACTCTGCAGATATTCTCACAGCATGCCAGTTTCCTGTGATTGTATAGGTTGGTTGGCTTATGCATGGCTGGCATACGATATACGTGCAGTTGTGCAGGCTGGTACAGCTTTGTGCTGGTCACCACACTCAGAGCGCTGCTGCATTCACTGTATGCCGGAATGTGTTTCCAGAAGTGGATCTACCCTGCGGCTGTTCACCACCATTCAGGCCTGGTTCCAAGCCAGGGCTGCATAACGCTTGGTGCCAAGTCTGTATAAGCAAGATATGGTTCTGCTTTTCAATGTGCGTTTCCTGTAACTCCTGATATACTTTGAGCGCGTCTGCTGCAGCTGCAGCGGTGATGATGATTGCATGCAGATCAGTGGCAATCAGTATAAATGTCCTATCAGACGCATACAACGACGCACGTACTGCTGGTTGCGCAGTTAAAACGCACTTTTGACGAGCTAGTAACCGGCGTTGTGCAAAGAAAGCGAATGGCTAATGGGTTTGCAGGAAGACACATGACCAATTCAAACTGCAAAATAACAAACCTCTAACCTGCGGTGGAAGCATGCAGCAACGACATCAGTGCCTTGACAAAGCATGGAAATGTCTATGTAATATTGTCGCGTTGCATTCTGCTGTTCGTGTTGAATGCTGGTCCGGCCAAAGTTGGGCGCATCGCTCACAAGATCATCGCACTCCCTAGAGTTGCTTACCGCATCCAGATCGCCCCGCATTCAACATGACAGGCATGATGTGGGACATTGCGGCGGTCAGCAAGTCGAGGCGCTGCTCGCTTGGGCGCCCCTGCTTGGCCTTGGTCTTGCAGCAGCAGGTGCTCGGGGGCCTGCAGACAATGTGCAGGCTGCTGCAAACCTCAAAAGCCGCTCGGGATGTAGCACTCGCACATTGCTGCGGCTTTGTGCCATTAGAGTGCAGGCCAGGTGCGTTGCTGGGTGCTGCTGATCTGTTATTTCAAACAAGATTTGCGTGTGATGCAACAAGTAAACTCAAGGCAATGCTGCACCAGATCCAGTCCCTGCTGCCTCCAGGAATGAACCAATGTCGCAGCAGGCTGCATGCATGTGCTTGATCATGCTTAAGCTTAAGCATTCTTCAGCATGATCATGATTGAGCATGCTGCCGCAGTAGCTGCGATCACAGCATCATTTGATCGTACACACGCTTAGGCTTGCCTGTTGTGGCTGCTGTTGCCGCTCCTGCTGCTCCCTGCTTCACCTGCCACCAGCCACCATGGAGCAGGTGACCAGCATCGCTGCATGAAAGGCCAAATACGGCCCGCTGCTCAGCTCATTTGAGCTGGACTTGGAAAAGCGCTCCTCGTCACAACCAGGCCTGGACCACAGTGACTGGGCAGCAGCAACTGCAGCATTTGGTCGTGCCCTGCAGCAGGCAGCAGCCACCCCGCAGGGCCTGCACTTGCATTCCTGCAAGCTCTCCAACGTCGACTGGACCTGCACCTCCATCCTGCGTCAACTCGCGGTCAACAGTTTGACCAGCTTGGAGCTGCAGCTCATTCCTGCAAGCAACGACGACTTGGAGGGATGTGTGGAGCGGCTTGCAGGTGTGATGAAAGCGCTGCGGAAGCTGCATCAGCTGCGCAAGCTGTCGCTGCAGGTGGATGAGGGCTCGCATTCGTTTGGCCGTCAAGTTTACATTGAAGAAGTTGACCCGCTGCTGGAGCCACTGACAGGGCTGACAAACCTGACCAGCCCAGAAGTGGGGCGGCTCTGGTCACTCAGGTGAGAGACTGCGATTTGTTGATGCCTGTCGATGGGCTGCATGCATGCATGCATGAGACGCACTGCAGAAGAGAATAGGCAGCCACACACACCTGTGTGATTCACCAGGGAGACATGCACACTACAGAACTGACAGTCCATCCGCACGTGTTTTTCCACCTGTTCAGCAGCGACAGCACCGCATCGCTCACTTGGCTGCAAGCTGTTTGACTCACACACCTGCATTGGCCTGCTGTCCTCTTCGCGTTGAGTACCTGCACACTGTGCAACTTGCTGCTGAGCAGGGCCTGCCACTCTCATCAGCAGCAGCTCCGCTCATGTACAGCAGTTGCATATGCCCACGACAACCGTCCACATATCGCCACTGTACATATGTGCTGCCTGCAGTGCACTGAAGCACGTGCCAGCTAGCCTGCTGGAGCTGACTTATGAGTGGGAGTTGTACGATGTACCCGCGCACTCGTTGGACTTGTCACACCTCACAGCACTCACCAAGCTGACCACAAGTAAGACATCTGCAGGCCAGCATTTGACAAAAAGGATACTTACACTAATACACGGCTCTAGTTTAGGCTTCAATGGTTAGATTATGCTTGAGTGTGTGGGATTCTGATCTTGCCAAACGTGTGTGCTGTGCTTTCCTGTCGACCGTGCGCTGCGTTCACAAGCTGCTACTTATATCTCTGCAGCCTTACGATGTATATGCACAGACACGCAGACTCGCTCCTGGCGCTGCTATCTCCTGTGCTGCGGCAGACATGCCAGCAACGACCTTGCACTCAGTCGACGCATTGCGTCTGCTGCTGCTACCTGCCGTGCTGCTGCTATCTCCTGTGCTGCTGTAGACATGACAGCAATGATCCTGCAGAACGCAGCGCTGCCACCGAGCCTGCAGGAGCTGCACTGCGGCCGGCTGCCACGCATTGCCCCGCTGCTGCCGCTGCGCTACCTGCAGCGCTTGAACATCCTCAGCTGCCGCAGCCCATCAGCAGAGCTGGCACAGCTCGCCAGCTTGACGCAGCTCACACACATCAGCATTCACTACGACCACTTCGACGGTGTCAACCCAGATTTGAACGACGATGAAGAAGACGAAGAGCTGGTCCCCGATGTTGCGTCAGCAGCATGGCCTGTGTTGGCTAGTCAGTTGCGCGAGCTCCACATCGACGACAGGCGATGTATTACGCACCCAGATCAGTCGCCGTTCCAGCTCAGCGCTCCTGCCGTAGCAGCGCTCGGCAGCCTGTCAGTCCTGACGAGCCTCACGCTGGACTTCTTGCAGTGCCCAGATGTACAGCCGCAGCAGCTGGCAGCCGCGCTGAAGCGCTGCTCAGCGCTACAGCAGGTGCAGCTGGGCCATCTCGAACTGCAGTGGGCACCTGATGCGCTGTTGGTGAATGCAGATGAAGAAGTAGCAGCTGCGCTGCTGATTGTTGCGAGGGCGCGCGGCATGGCAGCAATAGCCGCAGCGATTGCCAGCCTGCCGAGTCTGCAGCAGCTGAGCATTTGCAGTCTGCCGATCAACATGCAGGCGGCGGTGGCGCTGGGAGCAGCAGCAGCAGGCGCGCAGCTGACGCAGCTGAAGCTTGACATGGTTACGCCTGGGGAGCTTGCGGATTGCAGCATGAGTGCGATTGCGCTGGGGTTGACTAACCTGCGCAGCTTGAAGCTTCGCAGCTGCAATGTGGGTGATGCCGCGCTGCCAGCGCTAGCGAGGCTGCCGCTGCAGAGCTTCTGCTGGCAGGACTGCAACTTCACGACTGCTGCAATGCAGCTGTTCATGCCGCACTGGCTCATGCGGTGACGTGTGTTTGTGACGGCGTTACGATTGTGAAGCATGTTGGGTTTGGTGGGCACCTGCCAGGCTGTGGTGCTGCAGTATGTCTGCTTGCTAGCAATGCTACAGCTGCAGGTGCTGAAGCAGGCATGTTGCTGCCAATGTGTCGGCATCTGTCAAGTGGCATGCGCATCTGCAGCGCCCGGAGTGATCGCGTAGTGGTGTGCGCTTGACCTGCTGACACTGGGTTGAATGGGTTGGGTGGCAAGTGCATGCGTGTGGGTTGAGTGTGTGCGCAGATGACGCCCATTTAATTGTTGATGCGTGCTGGTGACGCCAAGAGTCACGGTTCGCGTGGCACAGTGATTGGCCCTGCCGACTCCTGGTAGGGCTGGCAGCACTGGTGTGCTGAAATGGCAGCTGCTGGCATAGAGTTGATGGTTGCAATGTGCGGTTGTCGCAATCAGCGGTTTTTGGTGCTGGAGAGGCTAGCAGTGTGTGTTGTTGTTGCAGAGAGTTGTTGCCAGTAGTTGGGTGTGCTGTGTCCGTGCTTCAAGCAGTGTCGATTTCGGTGGCGCATCTTGGCTTGCTTGTTTGTTCATAGTTGTTATCGCCGCTGTGCTGCATCCGCATGTCGCTGCCTACATGGGATTGTCGGTTGTTGGCTGCTGGTTGACCCTGCTTTGCCATGCTTTGCAGACTCCGCAGTGCCGGTGCTGCAACTTGCAGCAAGAGTCTTGCTACTAGCAATTTTACTATGGTGCCTGCTCGTGCCTCTTGCTTCCGTCAGAGGGGGGAGCGCTAGGCTCGGCCCTCAGCTCAGCGTGGCGCACAGCGCTGGCTTTGAGCAGTGCTCAAAGTGTGAACTGTCGCTACAGCCTGATGTGAATGCCGGTTTGAACTCGTACTACAGCGTTGTGTGCAAGAAGCGTCATATATGTGGGCCTGCTGAGCAGTGTCAGCCTGAGGCACTACACTACTGGATTATAGCTGCTTTGGCGGTCTGTTATGACTCGTCACCATAACAGTTGCAGCCCGGCTGCAAGTTGTGGCAGTATGTCGTGTTGACGGCAGTGCAAAACATTGGAGACAGAAGGAACTTGTGTTTGCAGCGCTGCACTTAAGCATGTACAGATAGTGTGGTCTTCAAAGACAGAGCAGTTCTCATACCACAAGTTTTCCACCGCTACATTCCTTACAAGGTGAAATAGTTAATGCTACAGAGCCGATATGCCATGAGAGGCTACATCAGCAATATGAAGAGAGGGGCAGCAACCTGCTTGAAGCGGGCCCTTGAAGCGGCCAGCATCAGCAGCATGCCAACCAGGCCTAACATGTGTGCTCCGCCAAACGGCCAAATGACAACACTGGCGATATCATACGGGCCGTAACCCAGCAGACCAATTCAATCGGGCCGTGAAACCCGCAGAACACACCTGCTGCAACAACATCTCATCCAGCAATGCAGCAGTCATGTGTGCTGCTGTGAACAAGAGGAGCTGACAAGGCGTCCAGGTGCCAGCACTGGCCGACCACTTGCTCTTGTGCTTCCAAAACCGCTAGATACATGGTCCATGTTGACAACACCACAGCACACAGTCCAACAGATGTGCAAAACCCTAGGTATGGAAAGTAGCAGTGCGCTGTAAGGCCTGGCACATGCTCACTGCGGCATCCTGCGGCAGGCTGCTTTTCCGGCACATGCACATCATGTTGTGAGCGGCAACCAAAACGCATGATGTGAGCGGCAACCAAAACATGATGTGAGCGGCAACCAAAACAGCATACGCCGCCCACAGGTGCGTATGCATGCATCATCAAGACAACGTGACTGCCAGCGCAATGAGTTGTCATTGTGCTTGGAGCTGTCAGAGTGCCAACCAAGGAGGGCAGCGGTGCCATGGATAAACCGCGTAATATGACGCACCACTAGCAGGTTTGGCGGAAAACTGGGTAAGCTGAAGGCCATGATCCACCCCTGGATACAGCCACAGCACGGCTGTGCTGCACCTCATTGCCTATCAATGCGGTGATCCATGGTTCAAATGGCGTTGTGCCATGCAGCAACACGCCAACCACCAGACCTCAACTTTGCAGTAGCTTGATCAAATGCTGTCCTAAAATTGTCAGAAGCAAACAAATGTATGTGGAAGTAATAACGCCACAAGCCGCGCCACAGACACAGCACCCAACGTCCGTACATTACATACCCATATTTGACTTTTTCCTTGCAAGGTGAGGTGCGTACGAAGCACGGCACACCTCGCTAGCACTAGTGCACAGCCGCACAGCCCATCCCCTGCCAGCCGATACTTGCTGTTCCAAATGCGTCACACACAAAGCACACAAAACCAGCCCCCCTTACTCAGCCACTGCAAACGAACATACCATGACAGCACACATGCGTCGTCCATGATACACCCACTGCCTGCAGCCCACCACCAAATTGCCAGGTACGCATCAACATCGCGGCAGCTACGCTACCAACAATCCGTGCCAGCAATCGCCCCCAATGCTGAAGTGCGTCAATGTGTACTGTGCGTGGCTGGTGTATTCACTATTCAGTGCTCAACAGATATCTAACCACCCCTCAATCCCTCATTCTGCCGTGTCCGCCTGACGGCCCGTAGCGGCCCAACGAGGGTGCCTCGGCTGTGTTGTCCTCACGGCTGCTGTTTCTATCGCTGCTGCTGCTGCTGCTGCTGCTGTGCTGTGCATCAGGCGAGCCACCTGCAGCAGCTGCAGCAGCTGCAGCTGCAGCAGCACCACCAGCGACACCAGCAGATGCATGTGGCCCAGGGCCTGAGCTGCTGAGGGGCACCCATACACCCTTCAGACCCACACTGCTGCTGCTGCTGCCGTTGCTCACACCTCCAGGGTAGCTGGTGCTGCTGTTGCTGATGTAGCCACCGCTGCTGCTGCTGCTGCTGCTGCTGCTGCCTTCGCTGCCGCCTGCACCATGCGCTGCAGGTGCAGCGCCTTGGCTGCTGCTGCTGCTGCTTCCTGGTGTGGTGCTGCTGCTGCTGCTTGCTGTGCGAGCTGACTCAGGGAAGGGGCGCGGAAAGTACTGAAAGAGGCTCTGCATGCGCATGAAGGTTTGCTCGTCCAAGTGCATGCTGACTGCCATAGCCATCTGTGTTAGCTGCATCACAGCAGCAAGATACACAAGGAGACAATACAGCAAAGGACAGACGGAGTGAGTGTGGCGACTGGGAGGTAGTTTACAGTAGTGTTGGACAGCATGATCAGCACTGCAGTACTAGGTATCCTTGCACAACCAGCTGGCGCTCGCTGTCGCAGTCAGCAGAGATGGTGTGTGCAGTACATCTCCTGGTGCTTCCTCGTGGTTCTGACTGCTTACTGCTGCTGATGGTTGGTGTTACACCGCTGAGCACAAGATAACAATGACAATAACAATTACCTTGTGTGCTGAGGCCACGTCGCCATGTGCATCACACAGCCGCAGCAGCTCATTGAATGAGTCCAGGGGGGGAGCCGTCTGAGTCTGCATCGTCAAAACACGACACACAGCACGCATCACATCAAGAAAAAGCGCTGCACCCGAGTGTTCGGAAAGACGCTGGTGGGCGGTGGTTCTGCTGAAGATGCTATCTGAGTCACACCGAGCAGCCGGCACATGAACATGCACAACGATTGCAGGAGGGCAAGCTATGTGTGCTCCACAACAAGGGCCAGCACGTGGCGGTCTGAGGCATACAGATGCAAGCGAATGGATAGTCAACTGTCACTGAGTGGGCAGGTCAGCAGGTGGTGCACATTGTGGGCTGGTTGGTGTTTGCTGCGCTGCTGTTGCTGTAGCTCACCGTGATGCAATGCATCGACAGGACGTCCACAACATCATGAAGCTTTTCAGGGCTCGATCTTGCGGAGAGTAAGACCTGCAGGGGCACGGCAGTCAACGCACAACTTGAGGAAGGCAAAGCTGTCGTGACCTGCTGCTGCTGTTGCTGTTGTCGCAGCTGCTGCAGACGATGCTAGTACCGCAAGGTATCACCACATATGTGCGCACCTTTTCCCAGACACAGTGGAAGCGGCCAGCGCTCCTGTGGCCCTCAGAAGCGTAGCTTCGGAGACCACCAAGACATGTGAGTGCGACAGCGCCACCAGCCGGTCCTTGGCCAACTAAGCTGCGGAAATTGTTCAACAGCATTGCTATCTTGACTTGTCCGGCGTCGGATGAATCAATGAGCTGGTGAGAAGGGCAGGCAAGTCTTTGCTTGACAGAGTGCAGGTGTCTTAGGGCATATGGCATTCACAAACTTACTTCAAGGTGTTGTGAAAGCGTGATCGGATGCAGTGGCGAGAACCCACAGCGACCTGCGTTCGTCCAGGGTTGCCATGAAATGTGACACTGAAAAGAGCACTGGTGCACAATGAAAGAAATGCTTAGATCATCTGCCTGTGTCTTTCACGAACCTATGTGTACTTTACGGTGCAGCTGACATGCGGGGTATTCTAGTGTAGTGCTGAAGGCTTGAGAGCGGAATCAAAATGCAGGAGTAGATTGATCAAATCACAAATATGAATGGTGTTGATCGGGCTGGCGCTCCAGCCAAAAGCAGGGTGCGTTAACAGTCTTGAGGCGCTGCTGCCGGCGAGCTGGTTGCATGTGCATGCCCACGGGCGTGTACTAGACCCTGGTTAACATGAACAACACGCTTGGTGGATAGGAGCTGGAGATCAGCAGTCTCAGCCTTTGCAGGGCTACCACAGCAGCACAGTCACCCATGCTTCAGCTGATGCACTGCGCAAGTGATTACTCTGTGGGGCTGCACTTGACAGAATGCAATGCAGGCTATCAGTACCAGCAGTCATACGTGGAAAGAGCAGCGATCAGACGTTGCCAGCATCTTTGCCAACTGCCGCAGCACTACACGTCCCCTCAGCCAGCCTGCGGGCATGCTGCTGCGTTCACCAGCATCGGCAGATGCCACATCACCTTAACAGCCAATTCAACCCTTATACGCAACAGTAAGCAACCGTATTAACGTCATGTATTCCTGCAGGGCCTGCTGAAGGAGAAGCTTGAGCTTGAGAAAGTCAAGACGAAGGATGGCAGGACGCGTGTCACACTCAAGCCCATCCCTGATGACCTCACTTTTGACAAGGTGCACTGCAGCTATGCACCACCAGCTATTGGTGAATTCATTACTCGTGTGTCTAGCAAGAGGGGACAGTCAAAGCCGAGTATGCACCAGCAGCGCTTGTATGAATTTCCAGCTGCGCAAGCAGACTTGGGCGTGTTTGATAGCACAGACGTTTGCCAGGGGCAGAGAGCAACTGACTAAGACAAAGACATGGGCAGCTGCAGTGACAGTGTGCTGCAGCTACAATCAAGCAGCGGCTAAGCGTACCTAGAGTGCCAGCAGATGGGAAACGGAGCAGCACAGACAAAGATGGCAAGCACGTACCCGCGGGGCCACATGATATGAAAGCCAGCTGAAGCACAGCCAGCAGATGTTGACGTTGGCCAGCGTCGAATGCTGTTGCTCGGCACTAGTCATGGCTGTGACCACCTTCCAACTATTCAGCTTCCAAAGTATTATCACTACCCACAGCTCACAGCTAGAACCTTCTCACAGCTGCAAGGTATCGTGTGCTGGTGCATCCCCCCTGCTTGTTAGCCTCCTGGCTGGTTGGTTGGAAAGCTGGTTGGGAACCCACCACTGGTGGTTTGAGAGTGGACCTCCTCTTGGGTTGCCCCCTCTTGCTAGAAACAAGAAACAAGTGTAAATGATCCACTGATTCATTGGTTGGTGCGTTGCAGGGCTTCTATGTGTTCATCCGCGCGCTGCAGCTGCTGCGCAGCCACAACGAGGGCGTGGTGCTGGTGGGCCTGGGGGGAGCCAGCGGCAGCGGCAAGACGGCCTTCAGCGAAAAGGTGAGAGGCACCCGGCAGCAGCAGCAGCAGGAGTGTTAGCAGCAACCTGTGTGTCAGCATGTTTTTTTGTCAGGGGCAGCGTGGGAGTCACCACCATATGGGAAGGGGGCTTGCGGTGGCCGTAGTGAAAAGCGGCAGCAGCAGCCACAACGAGGGCGTGGTGCTGGTGGGCCTGGGGGGAGCCAGCGGCAGCGGCAAGACGGCCTTCAGCGAAAAGGTGAGAGGCACCCGGCAGCAGCAGCAGTGGCAGCAGTGTTGGCAGCAGTGTTAGCAGCAGTAATGCGTGTCAGGCTGTGGTCTTTGTCAGGGGCGGCGTGGGAGTCGCCACCATATGGCAAGGGGGCGTGCGGTGGCCGTAGTCAAAAGCGGCAGCAGCAGCCACAACGAGGGCGTGGTGCTGGTGGGCCTGGGCGGAGCCAGCGGCAGCGGCTAGACGGCCTTCAGCGAAAAGGTGGGAGGATGCATCAGCAGCAGCTGTGTTAGCAGCAACGGCAGCAGCAGCCGTGAGCAGTGTTGGTCGTCACTGGCAAGAGCAAATGGGTAACAGCGGCGCAGGCGGCAGCAGCAACAACAGCAGTGGGCAAACTGCCAGCTACAGCACGTGGAATGTACCAGTGCTGGAAGGTGCCAGGGGCAGCAACATTGGGAAGACATTGTGAACGTGAGCGTGAAGGCTTGGCGCATAGCAGCACGCCTCACTAGTGCATGCACTGCGTTGTGCAGGTGAAGGACTTCATGCCGGGCGCATTGCTGGAGGCAAATGAAAACTCATAAAAGCTCACAAAAGGCACCACTCGCCTGACTGCTGCCTTGTGATGTGCAGGTGAAGGACTTCATGCCGGGCATCGTGGTGAAGCTCACTACATGCACCATTCACCTAACTAGTCGCACGATTGTTTTTTTGCCGTGCTGTGGTGCAGGTGAAGGACTTCATGCCGGGCATTGTGGTGATCAGCATGGACAACTACAACGACGGCAGCAAGGTGGTGGACGGCAACTTTGACGGTGAGCAGCGCTGACATCGATTTGTGTCCATGCTGACAACAACTTGTGTTGGCATGGCTGCAGCTGTTGCTGGCTGCAACACTGGCGTGGTGACTTTGTTTGGAATGGCTGCAGCTGTTGCTGGCTGCACCATTAGTGCAATTGCCTGCCTTTGGATAGTATGCTACCCTATTGAGATGTGATGGCACCCTGGTTCTGTACGTTGGTGCAGCAGATGTGATGACTGGTCAGATGATGCTAGCTGTTGACCCGCTGCTTGCGCTGCTTACGTGTGCGCTGGCTGCATCCTCTACTGGCGGTTTCTGGCGTCATTGCATCGTCATACGTCGTCATATGACAACCGGATCCCCGCCTCACCGACTATGACCTGCTGCTTGTGCTGCTTGCTTGTGTGCTGCCTGCATCCTTTACGGCCGCTCGTCATTTTATGTCGTCATCTTACAACCAGATCCGCGCCTCACCGACTATGACCTGCTGCTCTCCAACCTGTCGGACCTCAAGGCTGGGAAGTCTGCTGACGTGAGTGGACATCGCTGCAGCGCTGCTTAGTTGCTGTGCATGCATGCGTGCATTTATGCAGTGATGATGCTACAGCTGAAAAGGAAGGCGTGACCAGGATCCAGGGCATTGAGATGCTCTAGATGTACGCACCCTCTGGTAGTGCAGCTGCTGTGCAGGATGCATTCATGCAGTAGTTATGCTGCAGCTGACAAGGCAGGCGTGACTAGGAGCCCAGGCATCAGCATGTACAGGAACACACCCTCTAGTAGTGCAGCAGCCGTACAGGATCTGGCACTTACCACTTCACCGCATGGACGCACACACCAGATGCGCACATCGGTAACCGCGGTACGAATCACGCTTGCTCTCCTTATCACCGCAGATCCCCATCTATGACTTCAAGCAGTCAAAGCGTGTGGGCTTCACCTCCACGCCCGTGCCTGCTAGTCGCGTGGTGATCATCGAGGGCATCTATGCACTCAATGAGCGGCTCAAGCACCTGCTGGACCTGCGCGTCAGCATAGCAGGTGGGCGGCGACAAGCCTTTTAGTGTGTGGTAGGTTCCAGCAGAAGGATTGATTCGTTGTTTGCGCTTTACGGCTTACAGTCGTAGCAAAGGCCTAGCGTTGCAGCGCACCACGTGCCTGCAAGTCGCATGGTGATCATTGAGGGCATCTACGCATTCAACCAGCGGCTGAAGCACCTGCTGGACCTGCACGTCAGCATTGCAGGTAGGCTGCGCTACGCCATTACTGCTTCGTTGCGTTTTGCAAGCATGTGTGGTGGGTGAGGTGCCAGCAGAAGGCCGCGCTGGGGCTGGATGACCTACCACTTACAGCGGAGGATTAGCAGTGCAGTGCACCATTGCTTCCTATTTTAGCCGTCAGTGTCGGCTTCACCTCCACACCTGTGCCTGCAAGCCGCGTGGTGATCTGTGAGGGCATCTACGCACTCAACGAGCGGCTCAAGCACTTGCTGGACCTGCGCATCAGCATTGCAGGTAGGCTTCGCTACACCATATACTGCGTTGCGCTGCAAGCATGTGTGGTGGGTGAGGTGCCAGCAGAAGGCCGCGTTGGGGCCTACAATCAGAGCAGAGGAGTAGCGGTGCAGTGCACCTCTGCTTCCTGTTTCAGCCGTTGGCGTGCCTGCCGCATTGGGATTGTTGAAGCACCTGCTGAGGTGCGCTTGTGCAGCTCGCGTGTGGAGTCGTGCAATCGTGCAGTTGGCGATGGTGCACTCAACGAGCGGCTCAAGCACCTGCTGGACCTGCGCGTCAGCTTTGCAGGTAGGCGGCGTTACGCCTTTCACTGCTTTGTTGCCTTGCAAGCATGTGCTGTGGGTGAGCTGCCAGCAGAAAGCCGTGTAAGGGCACCTGCTGGACCTGCACGTCAGCATTGCAGGTAGGCGGCGACATGCCCTTGAGTGTGTGGCTGGTCCCAGCAGAAGGATTGATTCGCTGCCTGGGCTTGACGGCGTACAGTCGTAGCGAAGGACTGGCGTTGCAGTGCACTACGTGCTTCCTATTATGGCCGTTGGCGTGCCTGCCGCATGGATACTGACGGGGTCGCTGAATTGTGTGTGTGCGTTGCGCGTGCTGCTTGATCAAGGCTGTGCAACCGTGCAGTGACCATGGCGTTTGAGGCACTGCGCCCGGACGCTTCTCGACTGGCTAGCAGCAGTGCTTACCTAAGGGAACTCGCGCAAAACCCCGCAAGTAAAGGACACAAGTAGCGTTGCACTGCTGTGTTGGGTTGAGTGCCGCAACTCACCCACCGGTTGATGCCGCTGCTGCTGCTGCTGCTGCCTGTCATGCCGCCAGGTGGCGTTCACTTTGACCTGGTCAAGCGCGTGCTGCGTGACATCAGCAGGAGCGGGCAGGGGCCTGAAGAGATCATCCAGCAGGTGATGATAATGCTATGTGATGTTATATTGTGTTATGACAGCCGGCACAGCACGCGCTGACTTGTGCATGTGAGCGCTTGCGCCTGAGCTGTGCTGTTCGAGAGCTGCTGACATGGTTTGCTTCTGACCAGTCGACTACCTGCATGCAGCCGCCTACAGTACTTGTTCATCTACAAAGTGCCTGCAACACAGTGTACGCGTCTGTAGGTGCAGTGGGTCTTATACGAGCACCTCCTTAATGCAGTTGCTTGTGTCTGTCACTTGACACACGTTCACTACTGCACAAGGTGACGGCCAACAGGCAATTTGTAACATGACGCCCCTGTCCAGTCCTGGAAGCAGATCACCGACGCAGTGTACCTCATATTGCCTGACATTCCTGGCGCACATGCGTCATCTTTGTCCAGTAATCAAGTGTGCCCGCCTCGCGCACAGATCACAGGCACTGTGTATCAGATGTACAAGGCCTTCACAGAGTTCGACCATTTCTGGCCCGCGTGTGTCATATTCAGCTAGTAACACATTGTGTGGCCGCCATGTAACGCGCACAGATCACCGACACGGTGTACCCCATGTACAAGGCCTTCATAGAGCCCGACCTCAACGCTGCGCAGCTGAAGATCCACAACAGCTTCAACCCCTTCACGGGCTTCATGAACGCCACCTACATCCTCAAGGCCAAACGCCAGGAGCAGCTCACTCAGCAGGCAGTGGTGGCAGTGCTCGGGGTGAGTGAGCGAGGAAAATGCACAGGCTTTGCCTTAGGCTGTTGTCCCTGTATGTGTCATATGTTATTCGTGGCTGCTGGGCAGTTGTGGCCGCCACACACATGCTCTTGGGTAAGCGCCAGGTGAACACAGCAGGCAGTGACGGCAGTACTTGGGTTGAGTTGCGGTTCGTTTGGTATGCTGAGGCTGTTGGGAACGCCACCTACATCCTCAAGGCCAAGCGCCAGGAGCACCTCACCCAGCAGGCAGTGGTGGCAGTCCTAGGGGTGAGCGGCTGGCTGTTGTATAGTGTCATTGTGTGCAAGGCTTGCGCAGCAATCAAGATGTAGCCAACATGTAGCTAAGACCAGCTCACGCAGCAGGCAGTGGTGGCAGTGCTCGGGGTGAGTGAGCGAGTGCATCCCGTGCCTTATGCTGTTGTGCCTGTGGGTGTACTTGTATGTGTTCACCCACGGCTGCTGGGGTGTTATGAATGCCCATACAAGCAATCACAGCAGGCAGTGGTGGCGGTACTTGGGTTGATCAGCCCAAGTCAAGGCTTGCTGTTTGTGGTGTGCTGGGGCTGTTGCGAACGCTACATACATCCTCATAGTGAAGCGCCAGGAGCAGTTCCCTCAGCTCGTGGTGGTGGCAGTGATCGGATGAGCCAGCGAGCGCATTTTATGCCTTACGCTGTTGTGCCTGTATGTGGACGTGTATGTCAGTTGCTTGCACTGATGCGTTGAATGTACCGTTGGCACCACCGCAGCTCATTGTCCCATCTGAAGCACACTGACAAGCATCATTGGGTGCTGTGCTTGTCGCAGGCTGATGCGGTGACCAAGACTGAGTCAGAGTTGTACGACATCCACCTGTTGGCACCACCGCAGCCCCTGTGTCGCATCTGAAGCATACTGACGAGCATCACTTGTGCTGTGCTGCTTGCAGGCCGATGCTGTGACCAAGACTGAATCAGAGATGTACGACATCCACCTGCTGGCCCGGTGTTACAGCACAATACACACTGACGAACATCTTCAATGCTTTGCTGCTCGCAGGCCGATGCGGTGACCAAGACTGAATCGGAGATGTACAACATCCATCTGCTGCCCCCCAACGAGGACCCTGAGACGTGTGCCAGCTACCAGCACAACACACACTGATGCGCATCATTTGGTGCTGTGCTGTTTGCAGGCCGATGCGGTGACCAAGACTGAGTCAGAGATGTACGACATCCACCTGATGCCCCCCAACGAGGATCCTGAGACGTGTGCCAGCCAATACAACACACACTGATGAGCATCATCTGGTGCTCTGCTGTCTGCAGGCTGATGCGGTGACCAAGACGGAGTCTGTTGGCACCACCGCATCCGCTGTGTTTCAGCACAACAGGCTGATGCGGTGACCAAGCACACTGACAAGTATCTTGTTGCTTTGCTGCTTGCAGGCTGATGCGGTGACCAAGACTGAGTTGGAGATGTACGACATCCACCTGCTGCCCCCAAACGAGGATCCTGAGACGTGTGCCAGCTGGCTGCACACTGAAGCACACTGACAAGTATCTTCAATGCTGTGCTGTGTGCAGGCCGATGCGGTGACCAAGACTGAGTCGGAGATGTATGACATCCACCTGCTGCCCCCCAACGAGGAACCTGAGACGTGTGCCAGCTAACGCAACACACACTGATGCGCATCATTTGGTGCTTTGCTGTTTGCAGGCCGATGCTGTGACCAAGCACGCTGAAGCACACTGACAAGCATCATTTGGTGCTGTGCTGTTTGCAGGCCAATGCGGTGACCAAGACTGAGTCGGAGATGTATGACATCCACCTGCTGCCCCCTAATGAGGACCCTGAGACGTGTGCCAGCTGGCTGCGCATGCGCAACAGGGACGGCCGCTACACGCTGCTCTTTGAGGAGTGGGTTACGGAGGGGCCCTTCATCATCAGCCCAAGGTGAGGCTTGAAAACATTGCAGTTTTCTGAATATGTGCAGCTGCTGGTGGCATACAGTACAGAGGAGTGGGTCCCTGAGGGGCCCCGGAGGGGCCCTTCATCATCAGCCCAAGGTGAGAATGAAGCCTATATGCCTCATGTTGGGTAACATGCTACAGCCTGCTACAGCCTGCTCTGTGACACCAACAGTGCCAGGTTGCTGTTTGAGTGCTGTTTGAGTGCTGGCTCATCAATGCGCCATCCACCCACAGCTTGAAGGTCAGGGCCTGGGCTTCCTTTTGATATGTTGTGGTGGGGTCTGCTTGGAAGCAGACTGGTGCACGCTGTGCCAGCTGGCTGCGCATGCGCAACAGGGACAGCCGCTACACGCTGCTCTTCGAGGAGTGGGTCACTGAGGGGCCCTTCATCATCAGCCAAGGTGAGGTCGGGCCTGGAGAAATCAATTCGCTACGCGTGGTATGTTCACACTCAACACCCGCGCAAGTTGAGGGAGGGGGCGTGTGTGACAATGAGGAGACCTCAAGCGCCTCCACATCTCCTGCCGATTGGTGCGGCATTGCTGTTTGAGCAGTGCAGCATTGGCATCAGAGCAGTGCTCAACACTTCGTCATGCATTGAACTCCTGCAATTGCCCGATCTTTGCGGGTCCTTGTTTGCACTGCGCATGCATCATACCACAGCCTCAGCAAGGGCACTGTAGCCCATGTACTTGCCTTTACGCATCTGTTGCTTCTTCGTCTTCTTTTTGTGCTGTCGCCTGTAAATGCCCGCACCAGCAGTGGTTCATCTTCTTGGCGCGAGCGTGCTCTGTACAAACATGTGTACCTTTCTGCTGCCGTGCTGCAGGATCCAGTTTGAGGTCAGCGCGTGTGTGCTGGGAAGACATCAGCCTTCCCAGCAGTGGTTCTTCTTGGTGCTCTGTATACACATGTGCACTTTTCTGCTGTCGTGCTGCAGGATCCAGTTTGAGGTCAGCGTGCGTGTGCTGGGAGGACATCATCAGCCCTCCCAGCAGTGGTAAAATTCTTGGTGCTCTGTACACACACATGTGTACCTTGCTGCTGCGGTGCTGCAGGATCCAGTTGAGGTCAGCGTGCGTGTGCTGGGTGGGCTGATGTCGCTGGGCTACCAGATCTGTACAAACATGTGTACTTGTCTGCTGCCATGCTGCAGGATCCAGTTTGAGGTCAGCGTGCGTGTGCTGGGTGGGCTGATGTCCCTGGGGTACCAGATTGGCACCATCATGCGCCGCACCAGCACCATTGTCAGCAGCGGCGATGGCGGCACCAGCGTCAAGTTTGATGACGTTGAGAACTTGGGCAAGTACGTGCAGGTGAGAACTGCCGGAGAAGTTGCAGCGCTATATTGTTTCATTCTCTTGCCTACGATGCAAGGTAAGGAATGTGCACCAACGGGGCGTCACTGACACTCCTGTCGGGGGTTTGGATCAAAGCTGCCGGGTGTTGTTGAGCTTGCGCATGCCAAAGCGCAGGTGCTTCACTCACCCATACTCGCAGGATGAAGCATGCATCTTTGGTGTATCCCTACCGAGTGCTGCTAAGCACATCATGCTCATTGTTTGTCATGCCTGTCCTCCACCACACCCTGCAGGTGCAAGGCAAGGACCGCGATAAGGTGGCAGCAACAGCAGAAGCCCTGGGCTTGCAGGACTTTATCCCCCGCTCATACATTGAGCAAGTGCAGCTCTCCAAGCTAGTTGACAACTTTCAAACCTTCACGGACGATGTCAAGCGCCGATTCAGCATGAGCAGCAACCCTTCAGCACTAGATGACCCCTACGGCAGCAGCCCGCCATTTGGCGGGCTGTTAGGGGGTTTGGGGGGCAGGGGAGGTTTGTTAGGCGCTCGCGGTGGGTTCGGAGGGCAGGCCCACCGAGCAGGGGGGCGCTTTGGTGCGCATTCGCGGGGTGCTGCAGCAGCAGCCGGCGGTTACGATGATGATGATGCAGCAGACTTTGGGAGTGCGGGGTTAGCGGATGAGGCGCTGCTGTCTTGCTCAGCGCCAGTCCGGGGTTCTAGGCCGATCGCAATCCAGGCGCCATCGCGCAAGCTGGCAGGCGGCAGCAGCAGCTTGACTGCGGCAGGAGGGGACACCATAGGGAGCCCCAGCAGCAGCGCAGCAGCGGCAGCAGGTAGCACAGTCGGCGCTGGCAGCATCGCAAGTGCTGCAAGCAGCATCGACGGCAATGGTAGTCCGCCAGGGAGCGTTGAGAATGGATCAGCCGCAGGCGTTCCTGCAGCAGCGAGTGGTGGCTTCCCTGGTAGTGCAGGCGCAGCAGCGCGGCTTGCAGGAATGCCTCCAAGTGGTGTTGCTGGCGCCAGCAGTGGCGGCAGTGAAAGCAAGCGCACTAGCTTGCTGGGCCAGCAGCTGCGGCGTGGCAGCAACCACGGCAGCAGCAGCAGCTTAGGAGGAGCGGATATAACAACAGCCGCTCCTGCAGGAGCAGCAGGGGTGGGTGCAGCGCCTGTTGGTACACCTGAAGGTCAGTCAGGATTTGCAGAGCGGTCAGAGCGCTCTCAGCGGGTCTCTGCCATCGGTACTGCAGAGTTTGGGGCTGAGGTTGGGGTGCAGGCGCTCAGGCGGCTGCAGGAACAGATGGAGATAGTAGCAGAGGGCTTCAAGCGCCACTCTGGCATGCAGCTGCACTTGGATGCGCTCACGCACCAGTACAAGCACCTCAACGAGAGCATGGCAGCGCTTACAGCAGCAACACAGGCTCTCGGCGGTTGTGTGCAGCAGCTGCAGCAGCTGGGTGTACAGCAGACGCCAGTACAACTCGGCAGCAGCAGCAGTAGCTGTGACCAGCGCAGCACAGCAGCAGGTGCAGAAGCAGGGCAGGGCTTGTGGCGTTCTAGCAGCTGGCTGCAGGGGTCTGGTGATGGCAGTAGCAGTAGTGTAGGGCTGGCAGTTTTGGGCGCAGCTGTGCTGTTGGGCGCTGCAGCTGGTGCGGTTCTGTCACGTGTTGCTGCCAGCAGGTAGCTTACCTGGCCATTTCCAAAGCTGCCGTACTGGTGGCATGGTATTGATGGCTACTGCTGCAGCTGCAATGGCACCGTGTCACAGTGGCATCTTTGTCACAACAGTTGTTCTGCTGGCACAATATGTTCATGCAACATAATGCTTTCCATTGAACTGGGGGTGTTGAAAAACACCATTTCACCCTAAAGAGGGCACCCCTTGTACAATGCCGCTAGCAGGGAGGACCCCTTAGCGGCACACTTGGCGGTGGAGGTATGGACTTGAAGCGTTGGTGGCTTGTAGGCGGGCGTTGCAGCAGCACTGTGGGCACTTGTGGTTAGCACGGGGAGACAAGATGCGGGGCACAAGCATGTTCATCATCATCAAATTACCAGATCAAGCCATAGCATCGACGCCATCAGCCCCGCGCCCCCCCCGGGGCGGAAGAAAGAGGGAGCACCGCTCCATCATGTTTGCAACTTTTACGCACATCCCAAGCTTTCACAAGATACGCAGCAATGCTCCTAGACACCAGTCGGCAAACCCCCTTGCTACCCCAAACATCATCAGAAACAAAACGCAACAACTTGGTCGATGCATCAGTCAATGACAATACATTGCGCAATTTTCCAGCGCCACCAGCAACTGTCTGTTGCAAAACAGACCGAATCTCATCCAACATAGTATCGCTTTCAGCAGAAGTGGCAGGACAATCAAACATCAGATGTGACAATGACCCAACATTCTGACCACAAGCAGGACACGCTGTATTAGAATCTGCTCTGCTACCCCCATAACGACTGGTACGCTCGTGCACACAAAGACATCCCATGCGAACACGCATCAGCAACTCAACGCCACGTGTTGGCGCACCAGCACACAAAAATGGCCTGGGCCGTTTGAAGTGCATGGCATCAGCATGCGTAGGGTTGTCAGCATGTTGTGGTGAACGCATCGTTAGCCCAGCCACGGTACCTACCTTGTTTCCTGCAAGCTAGCTATGCGCGCTGTTGCTAACTACCAAGTAGTGCGTGCTGGCAACTGGTGCATGCTTCATGGCTGGGCTAGGTGGATGATCACCAGGGTTGGTGTCATGACAGGGCTATATATATAGGGCTATCAGCCATGATCCCTGCACCTAGCACCACTAGGTCAGTGCCAAAGCAAGCGCCCGCGGCACGTGCCCTGGGGACCTTAACCCATGGGTTGAGCCATTCCACACAGCAGGAGGGCCTGTCTCACCAACCCTCTGGGTTGGCAACTTACGCATGCATGCATGCTGCTGCTGCTAGGCATACTGCTGCTGCAATTGCACATAGGCAGCACCAGATATGCTGCTGGCCACTCACCTGCAGGCCACTTACCTTGACAGCGCAGACATAGGTGGGCTCGCTGCAGGAATTCAGGGCTTGGGGGGACCTGCAGAGCAGCAGGAATGTGCAGGCAGGCATGCAGGGAGGCTCCCTGTCCCTTGTGGTTGGTGCAGGGCATGCGTGTGTTGAGGTGGGGTTGCGCATGTGTGTGTTGAGTTGTGGAGGACACAGTCAATGTTGGTCTGCAGGACGTGTTGAGGCTCTTTATATGCGCGAGCAGTGCAGGAAACGAAACAGCACTCACCCCTGCTCAGGTGCTGCCTGAGTTGAGTCGAGTCCGGTCTATTCAAGAGGGCACCTCTGCAAAGCGCTTAACCCTTCTCAGACTCACAGTTGAGCTGAGTCAGCCTGAGCTCCAGCTGTCCTGCAAGCTGGGCATGCCCAGAGAGGCCCTGCACACACTGCAGCTCACGTGCTCAGGCTCGAAGTTGAGCTGAGTCGGCTTGAGCTCTGCGCAGTTCGGGACGAACTGTGGCTCTGCACAGTCCTGGTAGTGTCAGCAAGACAGGATTGTGCTCTGCAAGCCTCGCAGGTAGTAAATTGCAAGCCAAGGTCAACGCCCTTCCACTGCTCTGCTGTTTCGTGCTTGTTGCAGTAGCTCCGGGCTAGCACTGTCGAGATTCCATTGCTATTGCTGCGGTTGTTTACTACTACTGATAAGAATGCTCCTTGCATGCTGGTACAAGGTGCTGCTGCACTGCAGCTGTGCTGCTCTCTGTTGCTCCTGGCCTGAGCCAGGTCCCCACCACAGTTGCTGTGCAGCTGCAGTGATACCGTTCCATGTCTAGCTGAACGTTTGATAAGCTTGCTCGAGCTCCGCCTGCTGACAAGTTCTTCTCCTTGTGGCTCGAGCTGTTCCACGTATTCCGCTGCTTGAAGAAGCGTCGGTGCTGCACCCAGACTAGCTGCGGCGAGCTGCTTGCAATAGTAGATAAAACACATCACTTTCAGTCGCTCATGCAGCGGCAGTCTGCAAAGCTTGCTGGCTGCTAAGCGCTTGAGAAGCAGCACCGTAGCTCCCGCACAGTTAGCCAAGACCAAGCCCATGCACAGCAGTTGCTTGCCAGGAAATGTGATGCTTGCAATGGAAGTCAAAAAAGCATTCAAAGCCCAGCAGAGGACTGCGTGTGCCTGTTGAAGTCCACGAAGCACTGTTCGCCTCAGCCTGACGTGGTCCTGACGCTCAAAGGCTACTTCGCTCTTTAAAACATTCATTATCGTTCATAGCAGGTTGACATGTGCATTCCTGAGCGACTTGCGGGCGTTTGGTCCTACAGAGCTCACTGACTCACCGGTCGAGCTCAGAGTTGAGGTCGATGTGTCTGAAACGACCGCTCGACTGCCAGCAGCCCAGCTGCCCCTATTTCAGCGACCACATTTCTCCTGAATTTTCACCACCTGTGCAGTCACCCACCTGTGCAAACGGCGTTCTCGAGATTCCCCCCTGACCTCACATTCACTCGCACTACTGAAACAACCTACTATCGACAACATGGCAACAATCAGACTACCAATCGAGCTGGCGGTTTCTTACTTCATGGTGTGCCTGGCAATGTTTGCTGCCTGTGTCTGCGTGCCAGCAGCCTTCTGCGTGTGTGTGTTTGCACTCATTTGCATTGTGCCTACGGCCTTCATGTACGCCTCGCTGTGCATTTGCCGCCTAATTTTGAACAACCTCACGTATTGCCTGTCGTTCTGTGCACAGGCTCCAGGCGCGCCTTCACCTATCGAAGCTATCGCGGTCCTCGACATGTCTACTTCTGTTGCTGACCGTGCACCTGTTCCTTCTTTCCCCAGTGCACAGGCAGCTGCTGGCGTGTTTCTCGACATCGAAGCCATCACCATCTATCCTATCATTCCTGACAATGCTGATGCTGCCCCTGTTCCTTCCTTCACCTGTGCACAGGCAGCTGCTGGCGTCCACCCCTGTGTCGAAGCAATCATCATTTCTGCTTACATTCCTGACCCTGCTGATGCTGCCCCTGCCGCAGAAGCTGCTAAGCCTTTTGAGCTGTCTTTGGAGCTACTTTCTGCTAACACTGCTGCACTGCACGCTGCAGAGAAGGCCAGGTGCCTTGCAACACTGCCCCCTGCTGCTCAAATGACGTCTGACACACTCAGACGGTCTGCTGCTCAGCTGCATCAGAACAGGGAGGACCGCGACACTGCCCTGGCCACCCTTCGTGCAGCCAAAGCAGGCCAGCCCAGCGTGACACCTGAGGAGCGTGCAGAATGGCTGGCGAAGGCAGCTGCAAACAAGCGCACGGCTGCAGCTAAAGAACGTTGCAGAGGCTAAGCGCTTTGAAGCTGAGAGTGCAGCACAGCAGCTTGCAGATGTGCTTGACACCAATTGCTGCAACATGTCAGACATTGAGCAGTGGGCAGCTATTGAAGCAGAGCAGCTGGCGGCCAAGTAACTTTGCATGCTGCGCAGCAACATGGCAGGTTAACATGCACCCCCCCAAAAGCAGCGGTGGCTCATTCTCCTGCACGCATGCTATTGCTCACGAACGGCAGCTCTCCTGCAGGCATTGCTGCTCTACGTGAAGTTTCTGCATGCCGCAGGTACCTTTCTAAAAAAATAAAAAAAAGTGTCCAGTTGCCCACCAAGGTGCCCACGGGGCACCGGGCAACTGGGCCAATGCCCCGTAGTTTACTTGGCAAAACACCCGCTTGCGGGAGTCGCTGGTTCAACTCCAGCCGGGGCAAATACCACACAAAAAAGCAGCAGCAACAACAGCAGCGATGGCTCATTCTCCTGCATGCATGCTATTGCTCACTAACGGCAGCTCTCCTGCAGGCATCGCTGCTCTGTGTGAATCTTCTGCATGCCGCAGGTACATTTGCTGGCAACCAGCCTAGTCCTGGGGCTTTGCCAGGCTGGTTACAGATGCTCAGCCTGCTTGGGCGGCAACATGGACAGCACTCGACATGAGCAGCAGTTTTGTCAAGGCACAAACATACCTGGACCTTGCAGCAGCACGTGCTCACCTTGCTGACGACTGCTGCCAGCACTGGCAGTCAGCAGCAGAGAGGAGCCCAGCAGCTGCAGTTGTCACAAGTTGGTGAGTTGTTGTTGGTGTTGTTGATGCTGGTGTTGTTGTTGTGCTGCACTTGCCTTCGTCATGCTCACTGACATTCAAGAGCAGGCCTGGTGTTTGCAGCAGCAACTGTGGATTTGATGAGCAGCAGGCCTTTCAGGCTGGACACAGTTGGATGCAGTTTGACACGTTCCTGCAAGTGAGTGGAAGACCATAAGAGTCCGCCATCTTGCAGAATGTATGAGAGTGGCTGATACCAGCTAGTGGGCATCGCTGTCAGCGGTGCGGTGAATTTCATATAGATTAGCAGCAGCGGTGGCTCATTCTCCTGCACGCATGCTATTGCTCACTAACGGCAGCTCTCCTGCAGGCATTGCTGCTCTACGTGAAGTTTCTGCATGCCGCAGGTACCTTTCTAAAAAAATAAAAAAAAGTGTCCAGTTGCCCACCAAGGTGCCCACGGGGCACCGGGCAACTGGGCCAATGCCCCGTAGTTTACTTGGCAAAACACCCGCTTGCGGGAGTCGCTGGTTCAACTCCAGCCGGGGCAAATACCACACAAAAAAGCAGCAGCAACAACAGCAGCGATGGCTCATTCTCCTGCATGCATGCTATTGCTCACTAACGGCAGCTCTCCTGCAGGCATCGCTGCTCTGTGTGAATCTTCTGCATGCCGCAGGTACATTTGCTGGCAACCAGCCTAGTCCTGGGGCTTTGCCAGGCTGGTTACAGATGCTCAGCCTGCTTGGGCGGCAACATGGACAGCACTCGACATGAGCAGCAGTTTTGTCAAGGCACAAACATACCTGGACCTTGCAGCAGCACGTGCTCACCTTGCTGACGACTGCTGCCAGCACTGGCAGTCAGCAGCAGAGAGGAGCCCAGCAGCTGCAGTTGTCACAAGTTGGTGAGTTGTTGTTGGTGTTGTTGATGCTGGTGTTGTTGTTGTGCTGCACTTGCCTTCGTCATGCTCACTGACATTCAAGAGCAGGCCTGGTGTTTGCAGCAGCAACTGTGGATTTGATGAGCAGCAGGCCTTTCAGGCTGGACACAGTTGGATGCAGTTTGACACGTTCCTGCAAGTGAGTGGAAGACCATAAGAGTCCGCCATCTTGCAGAATGTATGAGAGTGGCTGATACCAGCTAGTGGGCATCGCTGTCAGCGGTGCGGTGAATTTCATATAGATTAGCAGCAGCGGTGGCTCATTCTCCTGCATGCATGTATGGCTCACTCAGTGTCAGCAGCTCTGTTGCAGGCATCGCTGCTCTGTGAAAATCTTCTGCATCATGCGGGCCGCAGGTACCTTTGCTGGCAACCGGCCTGGCAAGGCTTGATCATGCTGGTTACAGATGGCCAGCCTGCTAGGGCAGCAAGCCGGATAGCACTCAACATGAGCAGTTGTGACAAGGCAAGAAGCAGTATCATGTAGGTGGAGCTGTCTGCTGTGCTTCACATGCATATGCATATGCTTGCCTTGTCTGCTTGCCTGTTCCTGCCTGCATGTCTGTAACGTGGCAACGGTTGCAGTTTGCAATGTACACAAATACTAGTTGCTTGTCTGTTGCATCCTTGGACGATGTGTGTGGCACGCATGGTTCACTCACGTTCAGGGCCCAGCCCATGTCTGTGTACATCTGTTACAGTGTCAGCACGGCACCTTTGCGGCGGTAGTTACACTTGGGGTTCTGTGTCACAGAAGGCCGGGCCTTCTGCAAGGCAGGCCACACACGGACACATGACATCCTGGTTGCTGCAACCCAGACGCGTCTCCAGGTGATCCTCAGGTTTGCCCGCAGCAGCAGCACAGTGGCATGCAGCCAGTATGAGTTTTTTTTGCAATCATGTTCACATGCTAACTGCCACGCAGCATGGCGCCATCGACCACATAACACGCAGTGCCTGGGCTCTAAGCAACAGCAAGGGTTGATAGCTTCGTCAACCTGCTGCATGGACATTGCCGCATCACAGTGGCAAATTCAACTGCAGCACGTGTGCTCACACCATCCCTGAAGGTGCTGCCTTCAGCTACCCACACCGTGTGGCGGCAGCAAACCGTTTGTAATACTGTCATTGATGTGTGTCACTGCCACGATGCAACACACATCCAGCAGCCATTTACAAACACGCACAGCTGCGCACGTACGCATATATATACTTGCTCGCAGCTAAACAATTATGCCATAACCATGTGCAGGCACTTTCCTGCTCAACTCTTGCCTGCGTGGCCGGTACCCCTGCAGCCGCTGCTGCTGCCGCCACTTGAACAGAATCACTCTGTACGCTGCCATGCACCAGCTGCACGTCACTGCAGCAACAGCACCTTTTCGCTCAGCTCCTGCCTGCGTGGCCGGTACCCCTGCAGCCGCTCCTGCTGCGCGCGCCCTACCACAAACACACCAAGGCACCTGTCCCCGCTGCCGGCATCAATCTTCAGCAGCGCATACATCTCAGGGGCGTCACGCGCTGCAGGCTGCCAGCTGGACCAGTAGCTGTGTACACCCATGCTGCTGCCAACGAGCGCCATGTTTTGTACGGCGCAGGCCACTGCTGCTATCTCTTCCCATTCTGGCACCTCTTCGTGCCGCTTCATGCAGATGGCGATGTAGCAGTGCACCTGCAGACAGTACATACACGCACACACATACAGCAGACGTGGCTCATTCTTCTGCATGCAGGCTATTGCTCACTACAGCAGCTCTCTTACAGGCATTGCTGCTCTGTGTCAATGTTCTGCATGCCGCAGGTACTGCCTGGCCTGCTGTTGCAGGCACAAGCTTGTGCTCATCAACCAGCCCCTTTGAAGAGCAAGACTGCAGCATCACAACAAGGCTGCCGGGTACGCTAAGCTCACCCCTGCACAAGCTGCCCTGCCAGGGGCAACGGCTACGTACAGCACTACATGCTTCATCATTAACATGGAGCAACATGGAGAGAATCACATGCTACCACAGCTGCCCCACTCTTGCAACCTGTAGGTGGCGTGACATTCAAATTGCTGTGGCTACTTGCGCGCACCTTCAAGGTGTGAAGTTCACATGTGTCATCAACTTGCTGCCCCAAGCAGTTCTGCAGCCAGCCGTGCTTTGTACTGTTCATACACGAGGCTTATCCTGGCCAGGTGCGCTTCGTCTGTTGCTGTGCCTGGCACGGGCCGCCAGCTGCTGCTGCGCTTGTGAGGTGCTGTCACCATGAATGCATCCGTCAGGACCTGCAGCAGCAGAAGCAGAGAAAGTATAGCAAGCCTGATGTGAGATGCAGCAGCAGTGCTCACAGGAAGCCACATGACAGCAGCCTACACCTGTAGCAGCAGCATTGGCAGCAGTCTAATACATGACAGCAGCCATCACATGTAGCAGCAGCGGCGGCTTCCAGCCACAGTGGTAGGCAGCACGAAACTCACTGGACTGCAGACTTCATGCTACTCCAAGCTGCATTGAGCTGCAGCATCATGCAAAGAAGACCCGCCATCTTCGACTTTGCGCACCAAGCACTGAGTCACAGCTACAGCCCAGCAAATGAGTATGCCCCCACGCCCTCGTCATATGATTGCTGGCGTTAGATACTAATGTGTCTACTCAGCTTCCTGCCTGCGCTACGCAACACGCACCTTGAAGCTGTAGCCCAGTTGGTTGCAGTGCCAGGCATGCTGCACCTTATTTAGGCCGTAGCCCCTGAAGCACTCATCATACAGCGGCAGCTGCTCCTTCAACGCCACTCCCTGCGGCTCAAAGTACTCACAGTACTTCACATCATACGCATGTGCACATGCTGCTGCTGCTGCTGTCTGAGCTGCTGCATTACGTTCTCTGTCCGCCGCTGCCCCTTCTGCAATGTCTGCTGCAGATGATCTCAGGGGATCATTCCCTACAGGCATGACAGATTGGTTGCCAGCAGCAAGCCAGGTGGCTACATCAATTGGTTGCCGCTGCGGAGGGAATGCACCGCAGTGAAACGGCTCCACTTGCCCTGCTGCTAGGGCTTGCATCAGCTGCTGCTTGTTTCGTGGCACTGCAGCGTGCTGACTGTCAGGCAGCTCCTGCTGTAGCACCAGCTGAAACACAGGCAGCACCAGCATAACTGGCTGCTGCTGCTGCTGGAGGGTTCTGCTGGCAGCTGCTTCCTCCTGCGTGAGCGCTGCACTGTCGACCTGCTGCTGATGATGATGATGATGATGCTGTTGCGTGTGTGTTTCTAGCTGCAGCAGTTGTGCTGCCCATGGCTGCAGCAGCATCTCCTGCAGCCCGTCACTGAAAATGAAGTCCCCATCCGCACACAGCACCAGGGGTGTGGCTGCCTGTCTGAGCGCGAGGTTGCGCAGTGCATTGATGGGGTACAGCTGGTCATAGCCGGGCTGGTGTGGAGTCGCAGGGTCCAGTAGGGGGTGCTGCTCTGCAGTGATTCCTGCGGCACAACATCAGCACAGCCTGCAGTTCTGGAGGACTGGGTGATGGGGTGGCGCTAAGCTATCAGTGTGACACCAGTGGTGGCTGTGTCATTTGCGATCTGGGTCAAAGGAGTTACTTTAGTTTTACTAACAGCAAAGCACTCAAAAAAGGTTGCTGTATGCACTGCTATGACCTGAAAGTGATGTGAACCGTACTTCCTGGTAAGTGCTGCGTCAGCGCACCTGCATCCTGCAGGGCAGCAGCCCCTTCCCTTGCGTAGTGCTGTGCAAACAGCGCTGACACCAACAGCGGCTGCTGCAAATGGCGGAGCGTGTACTGCTCAGCGAGCTGGCAGGCAAGCTTTATGCCTGCATTTGCTGCTGCAGACTTGATGGGGGCAGGAATATATACTGCAACTGACACAGGACCTCCCCATGACTCAGCTTGCTGTGCCCATCGTGGCCACCTGGTTGCGGTGACAAGAGATAACACACACGAGTGTGGGTACTGAATTAAGTAGATCTTGCACGTCAGTACAATGCTACACTATAGCTGCGGATATAACGAACCAGTGACAACAGACAAGTGTCTCAGGTGACTACACGTGGAGTGTGCTGCTGGTGACAGGTTGCCGCTGCGCTACGAGCATTACCTGTCCAAGCTCAGCTGCGAGCACAATGTGCATTTGTGCCGCTTTCGTTCAACCTGTGCGTCACTGTGATGGACTAGTGCTTGCGTCTGAAAGTGGATGGGTGCAGGTGAAAACGTTGCCTGCTGCTGCTGCTGGTTGCAGCAGTGCACCACTGCTGCTCTGCATCGCGGCCTGCTGACCAGAGAATATGCTGACGTGTTCATGAATACGAGCATTTGCTGTGCCACGGCTGATCCACTCGGGTGAAGACCGAAGACAAACAGGTGGACAGTGAGCCATAACAACCCTACCTGACAAACCCCTTGCGTGGCGTCGTGAGCACCTGTCTTGGATCCCCGACCGGCGTGCCTCAGCATGCTTGCGATGTCGACATGCCTGCTATCGCAGTGCGAAGCGTTGCAACTCCCGCGTGTTCCTGTTTGTAGTCAACATCGCTGCTTACGTAGGTTGCCGTGAGTTCAGCTGCTTAATCTTCGGCAGTATTTCGAGAACCATTGGCATACGATAGATCGAGCAGGACCATGCAGCAACTCTGCTCCTCCTGCAGGCAGCAGCCTGTCGTTTGCAGTAGCACCCCTAGCCGGCCTCACAACCATGCACGGCCTCAGAGGCACATAGTCAAGCACTGGGGCCGGCCCACAAACAAGGACACACCGCTGCGGCGCTACTTGCGCAGCACACTTGCTCTTCGGGACCATACAGTAAATGGAGGCATGTTGGCACTGTGCCCTTCACTGTCCAGCTGTGGGCAGGAGGAAGTTGAGCCAAACATCTCTCTGCTCAATGCCATAGCACCTGCGGACCAGGTAGGCTTAGTTCAATCAGCTTCACTGCATCTGCATGCTCTGTGCTGATGCAGCACCCCCTTTTGCTTGTTTGTTGAGCTTCGCCAGTGTGGGACACACTGTGGGACGCGCTGCATGGCCCATGCACAGCAGCAGGCACTGCAACTGTCAAGACCCCCGAACTGTTCACATGTCCGCTTATCCCAACCTCAGCTCTTCTCACGTACATGTGTTTGTCCTGCAGGTGCGGTCGACCGTCCTGCGCAACCCTGCGCTGCTGGCAGTGCCGCTGCAGGCCTGGCACGACTTCTTCGCTGCCATAGGCCTTGAGGATGCACAGTTCTGGCAGCTGTGCTGCAGCAACCCGGGGCTGCTGCTGCATGGCTCTGTGTGGCAGACGGGCAACGTGCTGATGTTCCTGCAAGCAATGGGCTGGAGCGAGCTGGAGCTCACAACCATCATCATCCCACACCATGCAGAGATACTGCAGGTGCGATGTCCCTTGATGTTTGCAGTAGAAAGGCAGCCAGCAAGGTGGTAGTGTCGCAAGTTGTGGAGCGTTGCATGTACCACAGTCGGCAATTTGAATCAATCTTGTTGGTGGTGGTGTTATGTAGAGTGTTGGACGGGTGCATTAGCAAAGCAGTATACTGCTGCTTGATCACAACTGTATTGCAGCGTCAGCATCTGCTGTGATGTGCATGCACATTGCACTGCTCGCGTGTTGATCGCTGACAGCTGCTGCGTTTGCTATGTGTGTGCCTGTTGTGTCCTGCAGATGGATGTGCAGAGCCAGCTGCAGCCCGTTGTCGCTCACCTGCGAACCATGGGCCTATCAGCAGCAGATGCACAGGCGTTCCTGCACCAGCATCCGCAGGTGTTATACACGCCTGGCTACCAAGCAGCCATCCAGCAGCTGCTGAGGAAGCAGCGCCTGCTGCAGCTGCAATGCATTTGAGGCGGTCCCGCAAGGTGCCTGTTGCGCAGTGGTGTCGGAGGCAGGTTGGTAGGTAGTTATGCAGCCACAGCAGGTGCTGCAGTGTGCCGGCATACGTGTGGTATTGCTTTATGGTACTCCCTCCATAGATTGGCGCTGGCAAAGCACTGACCAGCAGTGCAGCCAGTGCTGCTTACTTTTCATGGAGCAATGTGCTCATAACATGGCCGTGCCTCTTGCTGCTGCATTGGTAGATTTATGTCTGGAGTACTGTGGTTGATGCACGCTAGCATCCTTCCTTGCTGAACGCTTCACCAGATGTGCTGCAATTGTTGGAAGCAGCATTGATTGTCAGTAGCTGCTGTTGTTTTATGCAGTCTTCATTACTTGTGGCAGCAGCCTTGCAGTTCAGGTTGACTCGTACCACCAGATACTGTGCTCATTGCAAGGCATACTGAGTTGCCATGCCTGTTGTAGCTCGAGCTTGGTTGATAGGGATGCTATCAGCCACCGTAATATGGTGTCGTTGTTGTTGAAGCAGGCCAGGGAATGGGCCCTGCCAGTGTTGTGAGTGCCAAGCATACAGACCGATGGAGTACCTACCGCTGCAGCATACCATCTGTATGGCAGCAGCTGCTAAGGTGCCGGAGAAATACGAGTACTCATGCTTTTCAGGATTGCTTCTGTAGTGTTTGAGCACGTGCCATTCTTTTTACTTAGCAATGCCCAGCATCTCAGGGGCTCTTGTATCATCAACATTGTATGTGCATTAAGCGTTATTGTTGGTTGCATGCTATGGCGGCGCATGTTTCGCGACCATTGCTGTGGACGCCGCATTATGCTGCCGTCAGCTGGACATCTATGTGTTGTCAGCGGCGTTTTTCCTGATGCTTTTGAGTTCGGGGTTAACTAAGGATTGAGTTCGCGGTTATTACGATTGGGCCCTGATTTGCCACGTTGACCCATCGCAGCCTGCCGCTGGCATGCTTCATGAAGTTTAGGACGCGCTTAGGGCGTGCTTGTCGGATTATGGTTTGTTGGGGTGTGGTTTGAAGGTTGTATGGCTGGCATGTTTGCGTAGCAGAGCAGTCATGTGCAGCTGCTGTGTTCTAGATCGTTCTGGCTTGAAGCGCAGCATGCGCGTCATGCAGATGAGCTTGGGTGGCAGCATATGTCCTGCGCAAATGTGCAGGCACGGCCCTCGAGGGGTCCTGCATGGCTGATGCACTGCAGCTGCTGCCGGTGCTTACAGCGAAGCTGCGGCCACGGCAGTGCTGTATCTGGCTTTTCCAGCTGCTGATCTGCCTGGCTGGGGTGCTGCATCACAGACCCATTCTGTCTACATGCCTGGGCTAAAGTCGCCACCCAACGTAAGGGTAGACGGCGTGATTGGTTGGTGAGAAAGTTGACATATTTGCCTTGGCGCAATCCCTGGCTGGCAGCGGTAACAAAAAGGTCAGATTGAACAAGTGATCACGCACAAGCGGTTGTGACGCAACCAATATTCTGTCATCTGATTATGTGTTTGTGTTTCACGACTACAACCGTAATAATTGCATGTCTCAGCTACCAGCTGTTGACAGCTGCACAGCTGCAGCTGCAGCCATTGGCTGGGCCAACGGCTGCACCACCTGCCAGCTCAGTGAGCTCGATTTGGCGCATATGCTGATCACATGCATGTAGTGTAGATGAAGCAGCACATGTGCTGTGCAGCAGCGCAGCAGCTACCTTCTCACTTTACACTCACAGTGCTCAAGCACGGCTTGCGCCTCTGCCGAATTGTGTTTAGTTTGTTCGTCGTGTCTTTGAGCACGCACATCGGCACTGCAGCTGTCCTGCAAAGGGCAATGCAACCTGCCTCTGTAGCAGGTGAGGGGTTTTGTTACGCCATTCCAACGATGAGCCAAGTTCTGCTATAGCTCCGGAATTTAGCATCGTCACTGCAGCAGCTTTTGTCTTCTAAAGTCTGGATTTACGGGGACATCGTGCGCTTTGCGGCGTGCTACCTTGGACGTGCTGCTCGATGCCGTGAGCGCTCTGCTTGCGCTGAAAGCAGTTTATATCCTATTAACATACGATCTACAATAGCCATGGCAGCGGCTGCCGCGGCCAAGGCATGGGCAGATGCAGCACAGCAGTTGAAAGACAGAAAGCAGCTAGAGGCAGCTTGCCGGGCCATTTGCAGCTTAGCCAGCCAGCACGACGCAAACCTCGCTGCAGCACGTACAGCAGTACTCAAACACAAGCTGCCGCAGGCGCTATTCACCACCCTAGCTGCAGTCCTGGGGGAGCGCAGGCGGCAGCGGGACTGGCGTACAGCAGGCTATGCAGCATGCGTGTACAACGTAGTGTCAGCGACAGTGGACCTGTTGCATGTGCCCGGGCTGTTCAAGCAGCAGGCACTGCAAGCAGCAGCAGCAGCAGCAGCAGCAGCAGCAGCAGGCAGTGGGCGCGTCCTGCATACGGATTCAGGTGGACGCATGGTGGTGCTGGGCAGCAGCAGCAGCAGCAGCAGTGGCCACAAGGAAAGTGCAGCGGACTTGGTGCGTCTAGATGCAGCGGCAGCAGGAGCAGTTACACTGACTGCAGTTGGCAGTGTCGTGCCTCAAGCAGTACTGGATAGTGTGCTGTCACAGCTGGCGCTGGCTGTGAATGAGGTGGCAGCAGTGCTGGAAGTAGACAACAGCAGCAGCAGCAGCCGCCAGAACTGCACAGAGCCTAGTCACGCTGCCTGCTTGCCTGGTGTGCTGGCGACACACATCGCCGTGTTAGTAACAGAGCCTGCTGGGCCGTTCAGCTCACCCCGCACTGCAGGCCTCGCAGCGCCAGCTGCACGGCTAGCAATGGCAGCACTATCACGAGCATGCAGGCAGACACACACCAGGTAACAACAGATGTGGGTACACACCAGGTAACAACAGATGTGGGTACACACCAGGTAACAACAGATGTGGGTACACACCAGGTAACAACAGATGTGGGTACACACCAGGTAACGACAGACACCCCAGCATGGCTAGTGATTGGGCAAATGCTGCTCAGGTGTGTAGCAAGCCATTGGTATGGCGCAGACGAGGAAACGGGCAGTAATAGGGAAACGAACTACCGCCAGCTGCATTCCCAGTTGCTGCGCTCCCAGAATTTTGCTCAGTTGACATTGGTGATGCTAGCAGTGCGCGCAGAGCAGCTACAGCAACATCAGCCTGCAGGAAGCATGAGTATGGCGGCATCTGGCAGCAGCAGCAGCAGCAGCAGCACAAGCGGGCAGCCTGCAGACACACTGCCGTACCACCAGCAGCTTTGGCGGCAGTTAGGGCTGCGTGAAGCCTTGTTACAGCAGGCAGCAGCAGCATCCACAGCAGCAGTGCACAGGATAAGTACAGGAACAGCACTTGCCAACTTTGCAGCAGCTGCGCGTGCTGTTGGCATCGCCATGCAGTCGGTGGTAGTTGAAGACAGCAGTGACCTCACGATTGTCAAATACAGAACACAAGCGCAGATGCAGCTGGCTGCAAAGGCTAGGAGCGTGCCGCTGCTGCTGATGGATGCTGCTGTGAGGTGCAGCAGCAGCAGCAGCGGCAGCAGTGGAGGAGCGTCATCAGAGCAGGTTGCAGAAGCTGTTGAGGCATGTGTAGGTGCAGTGTATCCCCCTCTGTACTGCTGGAGGTGGAAGTTGCTGGAGGTAGAAGGCAGCACCAGCAGCAGCAGCACAGGCAAAGACAGCAGCAGATCAGCCGCAAAGCAATCCCAAGGTGTGCATAACAGATCATCTACTGCAGCGATTGCTGCACTGCCTGCCAGCAGTTGGCTGCTGCTGCAGCAGCAGTCAGCGCAAGTGCTGCGCAGCATGCTCACACCAATGGTACCACCACCACCACCACCAGCAGCAGCAGCAGCCGCAGAAGCAGCAGCACAGGCACCTGGCCTGATGACTCCAGCTTCAATGGCAGACACAGCAACAGCAAGCAGCAGCAGCACCGGCACCACCACCAGCAGCAGCAGCAGCGGCAGCTTGCCAAGCTGCCATAGCACTGCCAGCAGCAGTGCAGCGTTGCTGGCCGACCTTCGTACCAAGCTCAGCGTTATGAGCAACCTGATACACATCATTGGCTTGACTGTAGACCAGCAGCAGAAGCAGCAGCCTGGTCTCTGGCAGCAGCCTGCTGCCAAGTTGGCAGCAGAGCTGATGCAGCTGCTGCAGCAGCATCTGCGCGTGGTGCTGCTGCCGCTACTGCTGTCATCAACAACAGACGTGGCAGTCGTCATGCAGGGTGGCCACATGTGGACAGTGTTATGCGGCGCTCTGTCGCGGCTTCTGACATGTGTCGGTGTCGTTAAAGCTGACATGCCGCATGGGACCCCCTCCAAGTATGACATATTGAGTGATGTTGTGGATGCACTGCTCTGAGGGCCACTGGAAGGGAGCGGAGAGGACGATGCACACCAGCAGCACCAGCAGCAGCAGCACTTGTTTGGGCTGCTGCTGTCTTTCTCCAAAGCTGTCATGCGCGTGAGCCAGCTGCCTGCTGCATTGCTTGTCTCGGCAGCTGGCCCATTGTGCAGTCTGCTGAGTAAAGCATCACTGGTTGCAAGCCAGGCGATCGAACGCATGAAGGAGCAGCAGCAGCAGCAGCAAGTGGGCATTATCAGCAGCAGCATGATACCTTGGCTGCTGCTGCTAGTGCGCACACAATCTGCTGGCGGTGCGCTGCTGGCAGCATGCGCTGCTGCATGGCAGGCTGGCGAGCAGTTAGGGACGAATTTGAATATGATCGCGCTGATGCATAACGGCCTAGAGACAATGCACTTAGGCGGCGGAGGATTGGCACATGCAGTCCTAGCAGATTTCACTGATGTGGCTGGCTTGCATGACCAAACAGCAGCAGACGCTGCACGCCAGGCCCTGCAGAAGCTGCAGCAGCAGTTGCAGCAGCACCTGCTGCCAGCAGTCAAGTCGACACAGGCCACAGCTGCAGCAGCGGCTGCGCTTTCGAACTCAGATGCAAAGTACAGCAGCCGCTGCTGCGGCAGCAGCGCATGTGTTGACTTGGTTGACAATGTGCAGCAGCTGACGCAGCAGCTGCAGCAGTGTGCATCGAGCTTCTATGGTCAGTTTTATGTGAGCAGCTGCTGCAACAACCCTGCCTGCACAAACCTAGGCAGCAGCAGCGAGCAGCAGCTGGTGGGTGGCAAGCAGTGCGTGTGCTCTGGCTGCATGGCTGCGCGCTTCTGCAGCAGGGAGTGCCAAGTGGCGATGTGGCCATACCACAAGCAGCTGTGCAGGGCACTGAAGCGGCGGCAGCAGCAGCAGCAGCAGCAAGACGTGCAGGGGCAACAGAATCAGGGTTTGGAGCAGCAACAGGAGTAGCGCTGCTGGCAGCAGCAACAGCAGCAGCAGGAAAAGTACGACGACGGCACACCAGATTTGGCTGCACAGTCAGTGCAGATAATGCAGGCCGCCTGCATGGCATGCAGCATTGTGCATGATGTGGTAACGTTACCAGCCAGGCTTTGCACCAACGTTTGACCGATGCCAACTTCAACTGCTACCTCTGCTGAGGACTCTGAACTCTCAGAGATGACTGAAGTTTCCAGTTGATTGGTGTTTCTTTTCTGATCGTTTTGGACCCCATGAGCCTTGTTTGGCTCCTTTGTGGGTGGGCCAGTGGCCCTACTTTGGTAAATGGCCATTTGTGGCAAAGATTCAACAAGTGGTGCACCTTGTGGGGCAGTTACAGCGTACATACGGGAGCCACTAGCCAAGCTTTTCTGGTGGAACTTGTCTCCGAAGTAAGCATGGTGGTCTTGCATGCGCTCTGCTGTGGGAAGTTGGCACGCCGTGCCTGAAGGCTTCAGGTTGTGTGCACAGTGCACAATTTCACAGTGCACATTGCCCGGCACTGGCAGTGCACAGAGCAGAGTGCACAGAGCAAGGGGTTGGGTCTTACTGCATCTTTTTTTCCTGCTCGAGTGCTACAAAGTCTACAGTGCACTCTGCACCGAAACCTTGGCAGGTGTTGAACCTACACCCCTGCTGTCTTGCCTGACACTTCCAGCTGTTTTGCCTTGCAAGCACAAACTTCATCTGCGGTGTAGTCTCGTCGCGCGTGAGCCCTGCAACAGTTCATATCAGACTGGACGTATGGATCAACTGCAGCAGCAGCACCTGCATGGCTTGCTCTGACACAGCACGCTAAGGCTTCAAGCTGCAACACTGACTACATTCAGGACTGTGCTGATGCTGCAGGCCAGAGGCCTGTATATACCCACGGGCCATGGCCCACCATAGACTGTTAGCAACAGCCACTACCCAGAAATGTCAAGTTCGAACTGTGGACCCCAGCACACACACGACAAGCCCTGGCCAACGCACACGCGCCACTCACCCTCTCACTGCGCAGTCGATCAAGCCTGTCATTCTGTAAACTAGCTTTTCACTCAACTTGAGAATCAGATGCTCCTGCCAGGCGTGCACTAACTGCCTATGATGCTCTAGGCACATGCGCTGAACGTGCACTGGCCAGTCCCTCAACACGCCATGTGGCAGCGCCTCCCAGCCCATCAGATTTGGCTGCTTGCTCTGCGCCCTCCTGTGCCCCAGTGGACTTCCTGCAAGCCGTTTCCTGCGAGCACACTTCAGCACCTCATGCTGCAGGAAGATCTTGACAACGCCCACCAGATCATCAGCCTCTGTAGGAAGCTGATAGTCAGGTGCACCTCCCCTGCCAGGGCTAGGCGATCTGCTGCGGCCAGCTGCATTGCTGCTGCTGCTGCCAGTGCTGTGCTATGCTACTGCCGGCGCTGCTGCGCGGTGACGGTCCTTGCCTTCTGGCCGTATCAATTTTGGGCCGCGCTTGCACTTGTTCTGCTGCTGCTGCATCTTCTGCTGCTGCGCCAGCCGGTTCATGCGGGGGCTGACTGCAGCGTATAACAAAAGCAGCACAGGGCCAATGTGAGCAGCCTGCTTGGCAATTCTTGTAGGTACATGTGTGCTGGGGGGCAACTATGCTGCTGGCAAGCTGTTGCTTGGATGAATGAATGAATGAATGAATGAATGAATGAATGAATGAATGAGCTACGCGTGGTGTGTTCACAAGGTTGCGCTTTACTTCAACATTTCATGCAGTGCACGTTTGCCGCGGGCTGGTCCAAACACAGATTGCACACACAAGTGCACACCTGGCATCGGCTCTGCTGCGCATGCTTCATCTTCCCCCTCGTCGTCTGTGTAGTCTGAGCTGTCATCATCCCAGTCATACTCGTCATTGATGACGCCCCACCTGCAGTGCGGGCGGTGGTGTAGAGCACGCTAGGTCTCAGCAACTCGAGCAGTGTGATCTACCACTTTGGCAAAGGGCATGCATTGCTGATTGCCCACAACTGTTGGCAGATCACTTGCAGCACACTGCTTGCACCGAGTCACCATCACTTTGAGCCAGTGTTTGTTTGCAGTAGTCTACGCCACCTCAGCACATCAGCTGCTCAGCGCACCTGTATCTCACACACGCAAGCCGAATCAGCGCCTCAGGAAACTGCTCAGGCACGATGACCTCAGGGCCTAACACCGACGCCATCGCAGCAGCAGCAACAGCGGCAGCATTCAACGTGGCCTCGCGGTCCCGGCCCATGCGATCTGACGCAGCAGCACGGGCCATGGCGTGCTGTGCGCCAGGCCCAAGGTAGGCTGATCCGGACGCTGCTGCTGCAGCTGCGGCTGCGCCGTTCAGTAGGTTGGAGGGTGAGGTGATGCTGCTGGCGCGGTGGCCTGGCCTGTTGGAGGTGGGCTCTGCAGAGGGTGGCCTTGTTTTTGCCTTCAATGCCTGTACGTACACATGTGGCAGGCTTTAGTCACGGCAGTACGCCACTATCAACTGCGCCCCAGCAGGATGCCTGTATGTGGCAGATGTACACAGGCGGTACGCCAATGTCAGCTGGGCGGCAGCCTTGTTGAAATAGTCACCTGTGTACAGCATATATAAGGATGTCGAAGTGCACCTGCAGTGCAGAGCTACCGAAACTGCTGCCTGAGCTGCTTGATGCAATCACGCTGCGTTGGGCATATAGACACGTGCTGGCACCATGCAGGGCGTCAACTCCACATCATGTAAGGCTGCTGGATCCACATACATATGTGCACATATGCCATGCGCTCGCACCAGGCATGGCCGCCTGTCCGACAGCAGGTAGAACACGTTCTCCACTGCCGACAGGCTCTTGTTGTCCTGCGAGATGTGTCAAAGGCAAGCTTGCCCAGGCTGCGCAGGTCCATGGTCAGCCTGCAGTACACGCCAATGATTGCACGCATACAGGGTCTGTGTTCGCATGTGTTCACACTCAACACTTGCATGTGAAGGAAGGGGTCTGTGACAAAGTGGAAGTTTTGTGCATATGCGGCTCATTTGCTTTGGCCAATCTGACAAGCCAGAACAGCATAGACGACAGCTGTCATCGAATGTTTGCCATGAGCAGCAGCTAGCATGGTTTGGCAACATTCATGTATGCTTGCTAACCATTAAAAGCACACCGACCAGCAACCACTGGCAACACCTGCAGGTTATGATGCATTCCTTTGATGCATGCTTCTACTAGTGTGCGCACTGCAGCCAACAGCCCCCCATATCACAGCTCACAGGGCTCACCTGTCAGCCACAACCTGAGCACTCCCACCCAGCAGCGCATAGTACCCGTAGATCTCCAGCAGGTCCCCAGCACACTGCTGGAACAGCCCACTGATCACTGCCAGCTGCTGCTCAGCAGTTGGCAGCAGACTGCCGCTTGGCCCCACCAGCAAGTCCCCGATGAACAGCTGCGGCAGGGCCCTGCAGCTGGCAGCTGCCAGAGGCTCGCCTATGTCTGCTGATATGGCTGCCGTGATCGCTGCAACTGCAGCATCGGGATCACGAGTGTCTATGGCTGCTGCAGGATCAGGACTCTGCTGCTGCTGCTGCTGCTGCTCAGCGGTTGGTTGCAGTTTGCCTTGCTGTTCTGTGTCGGTTATGCTTCTGCTAGTGAAGCCACCAGTGCTGCTGCCTGGCCTGCTTAGTGCCACTGCTGATGGCAATGATGAACTGGCCAGACCACTGTCCCTGTTACCTAGTTGCTGCTGTTGTTGTTGCTTATCCACCTGCTGCTGCTGCTGCCCCTGTAGCAAGCTGCCTGGTTGGAGCTGCATGTTCGTCTGCTGCTGCTGCTGCCGCTGTTGTAGTGTGCTGGTGCTGCAACTTGCGCTAGCCCCGTTCAAGTTGGGACATAGCATCGCTGCAAAATACTCTCCCGTGCTTCCTCTGCTGTTGCTGGTGCTGTATGATGCTGCCGCTGCTGCCTTTAAGCTTGCGGTGTGGTCAAACCTAATGCTGCTGCCTGAAGCTGAACCTGAACCTGAACTCGTCGCTGACTGGCTAACCTGACTACTCGTTGCGATTGAGCCTGGGAGTGCAAGCGTGGGCATCTGATTGCCAGGTAGGGATAGGTTGAAAGGTGCCGAGGCTGGCTTCTGTGCGGATGGCAGGTTCAAACTGCAAGACGATTAACAGCAGCAGTGCCGGCAGCAGCAGCAGCAGTACAACAAAAGGTTTTTGTCAGTGCAAGTGCTCCACTTACCTGGGCATCCAGGCAGCGCAAGGAGTGCATGCTGTGCAACCAAACACGGACATGTGGCTGTGGGTGTGGCTGTGCCGGCAAACATTGATGCGTGGCTGGCTGGCCGGCCGTGGATCATCTACTTGAGTCGCAACTAGCCTGCTGAGTACCCTACATCTTACACAGTGTACTCTACATTACCAAGCACATGGTACTGTTGCATCAGGCGTAGTGAGGCTAGCGCATGCTGCGCATCTGCTGCTTAGTCTATGCATTGCTGCCATGCTGCCAAATGTTAAGAAACAGAGGCCACTCCATCTGCATCCAGGCGGTCTGTTACACACAGCCGTACCATCCACTGCTACTCAACACACCGCCATACGCAACATACTGACAGCTTCACAGCTGAGCCACTGTCCGTTATAATGTACTGATCGCTGCTATTTGAAGCCACGCGTCTTTGTCCCCCGCACGAACTTGGCAAGCAGCGTAATGATTCAGCACATGATCATTATCACCTGCGCTGACTCCAGCTGCCACCACCAGCCTGCTGTGTGCCTCCTGCCCCATCCAATGTTGCAGCACCCGCTGCTGGTGCTGCCCCGAGGCCACTGCTGATTGCAAATGCTGTGATGCCGCTGCTGCTGAGGCCCATGTTTATGCTGCCTGCAGGGCCCTGCAGCTGCCCTGGTGGGGTGGTGGAGCCGCCGCGGCGCCCGGCTGTGCTGCTGCTGTTGTACAGGCTGCGCCCTTTCTTGGCCTGCAGCTGCATCTGCTCCATCTGCAGCACAAGAGTCACGGCAACAGAGGTAACTATACGAGGATTTCCTGTTGATGAAATCGCTCACCAAGAGGCAAGCATGCCAAGCATATTATGGTTGACCCTGCAGGTCAATCCACAGGTCCTGCATGCTGTGGCTGCATGCACATACCTTGCACACATGTGCCTAATGGTATTGTTTGTTCCATCGACAACACAATCCAAACACAACACCGCAGCAACATGTGTGCAGCATCACACCTGCAGCCTGTTCTTCGTTCCATCATGAAAACATCAGCAAAACAACCTCGACCCAACAGCAGCAGCAGCTGCAGTCATCGCACCTGCAGCTTGTAGTCCACCAGCTGTGCCCGCAGCGCTGACACAACCTCGCACACATGCGACTAAACAAAACCTCAACCCAACTGCAGCCACCGCATCATCGCACCTGCAGCTTGTAGTCCACCAGCTCTGCCCTCAGCACTGCACGTACCTGATAGTAGGCTCACACACGTGCCTAATATTTGGCTCTTGGTTCCACTGACAAAACATCAATGCTCGACTCAGCAGCTGCAGCTGCATCTCCGTCGCACCTGCAGCTTGTAGTCCACGAGCTGTGCCCTCAGCGCTGACACCACCTCGCCCTCCTCCTCCAGCCACGCCTGCAGCTGCAGCGCCATGCCGCGCAGCTCACCATTCTGCTGCTGCAGCTGGCCCACATCCTGCAGGCAGTGCAGCAGTGCAGAACATACTTGGTACAAAAGCCAGCATTGTGTAACTGTCAGTCATGGTTTGTAGGCAGCTCACCATTCTGCTGCTGCAGCTGGCCCACATCCTGCAGGCAACACAGCAGCACAACGCACAGCCAGCATTGTGTAACAAATGTATACAAGCAAGTGGTTGCCAGCGACCCAGGCAGCGGTGAGAGTGCGAAATCCACAGTTGGAAAGACGCAAGCATTCTGCTGCTGCAGCTGGCCCACATCCTGCAGGCAGTACAGCAGTACAGCACAACACAACACCAGCATCGTGTGACTGTCAGTCATGGTTTGTAAGGCAGCAAGTATTACGCTTGTGTAGCTGACCCACATCCTGCAGGCAGTATAGCACAACGCAAAGCCTTCATTATGTGACTGTCAGTCATGGAAGGAGCAGACATTCTGCTGCTGCAGCTGACCTACATCCTGCAGGCAGTACAGCAGTACAGCTGCCAAGCACGCTTCCAGACCCACGGCCTGTTATGGCTGAGTCCACGCTTGCTGACAAAGCTGCTGCTGCTGCTGCTGGTCGCTGCCTGCTGGGGCTGCAGCTGCTGGGCCGCGTAAGCTGTGGAGAGGCAGCGCGAGCACAGCGCGGTGCTGAGGACGGCCGGGTGGAGCCCTGCAGGAGATGCAGTTGTGCACAGCAGGTGTGACAATATACTCAAAGTTTGTGGCAGTATAGATCTCCTCTCTAGAGGCTGTGTCCGCTGGAAGGCTGGTGCTGAGGATGGCCGGGTGGATCCCTGCAGGTTGCAAGTGCGTGATTGTGCGCACACGTGTTGATCAAGGTGAAAGATGGCAGTACAGATGTCCTCTGCAGGCCATGTCCGCTAGAAGGCTGGCGCTTGCCAGTAAGGCCCATTCCCGCTCCAACCTCTAGCTACCAGAGCCGTGAAACGATGGCAGCAATTGTTTCTAAGCAAGCAAACACGCAAGAAGCATGCTTCCCAGACAGCATTACACGTGCCTGCTCAGGTGCAGGCAGAGCACTGAAGCACTGCACCCCAGTCCAGACACTGCCCAGCACTCACCCGCACAGAACCAGTTGCAGCAGCGTTTGCCGACTGCGGCCGGCAGCTTGGCAGCTCAGACACATCCACAGCCAGCAGCGGGAAGAGCTGCCTGTTCAGCTGCTGCAGCGGACTCGACCGCCCCACACCACCACAACCGCCCCTGCCACTGCCACTGCTGGACCCGGCTGCATCTCTCTGCGCATGCTGCTCTGCTGCTGGAGATGCTGGTGCCGAGCCACTATGCATATGGCCAGCACATTCACAGCTACTAATACTAGTTGTAGTAGCTGCTGGGCGGCCATATGAGGTGTGTTGGGGGAGGTGTGGGGCAGGTGGGGGCCCAGCCCCTTGCAGGAACTCGCTCCAGCGCTCCGTGAACGTTGCTGCACTGCCGCGTGACTGCTGCGGGTCGAGTGTGATGCTGTGCAGGCCCACCAGCCAGAGCTGCCCACACGCATCCTTGACAAACTGCACACAGCCAGGCAGGTGGAGGAATTCAGCAGTGAAGCAGGTAAGCAGTCAGGGGGAACATGTGTGTGTGCAAGTGTTCTGCAGCAACCGGGCAGCTGAGCACACCTGCTGCGGCTAGACAGAGGTGGAATACGTATTCCGTGTATACACCAGCAGTGAAGCAGGTAAGCAGTCAGGGGGAAAATGTGTGTGTGCAAGTGTTCTGCAGCAACCGGGCAGCTGAGCACACCTGCTGCGGCTAGACAGAGGTGGAATACGTATTCTGTGTTTACACCAGCAGTGAGGCAGGTAAGCAGTCAGGGGGAGCATGAGTGTGCGCAAATGCTTGGCAGCAACTGAGCAGCTGAGCACACCTGCTGCGGATGTAGATGCCGTCTATGAAAGTAACGCCCACACGTAGACATGTGTCACTGACAGGGGCACTACTGCAGGGGGGACAGGCGCAGGCAGAGCTGCTCAACATGACGCGCACGCTGATGTTTTGTGCAGCGTGCCGTGCTCTGCTGGGCTGCGGCTTACCTCTGCTGCCATGCCTTGTACCCGCAAGCCGTGTGCCTTGTCAATGTAGCTGACCAGCACCTGCATCGCTGCAGCTGCTGCACGAGACACAGTGCCTGGCGCTGCTTGCACACTGCAGCTGCCTGCATCTACAGCACAGCTTGCGCCTGCATAGCTGCCACTGCTGCTGGCATGTTGCTCAGGTACACCAGCACCTGCTGCATAGCCACAGCTGCTGTGGCAGCTGCAGATGCCTGCCTCGCTGCTGTTGCAACAGCATGGCTGCGGTTCTGGCATATCTGCAGCAACAGCAGCCGGCATTTGCAAGCATCCCGTGTATCTCAAGGTCATCTATGCGGCAAGGATCAAGGGCTTCCCTACAATAAACCTTTGCTGCTGGCACATCAGCAAGTCAGCAAGCAGGAATTATGGAAGCAAGCGCTCAACTCCTACCTGCAACAGAAGATCTGCCAGCACCCATGGTTGGTGTTGCACAGCCTTCAAGTTGCTGGTCCAGCTGTGCAGTGCGCAGCACCAGCTCTGCGTTGCCTGCAGCTGCCACGCGACCCAACATGGACTGCGTACGCTGCTGCTGTTGCTGGGGTGCTGCATCACCACAGTCGCTGCTGTCTCCTGCATGCGAGCATAGGCTGATGACACTGCCACAGCAACTATAGCAGCCAGCAGCAGCTGCAGCAGATGTCAGGCCTGCGGGAAGTACTGCCGCCTCAGTTTGGCCCAGAGTTGTGCTGCTTGCAGCAGCTGCTGCTGTGCCTGCTGCTACTGCTTGCTGGATAGCTGCAGCTGCCGCCTCTGCTGCTGCTTTGCTTGATGCCCCTGCTGAGAACCTACTGCTGTAGCTGTGCACTTGCGTGAGCATTGCTGCACCCTCGACGCCGCCAAAGGTTGTGATGTAGCGCACGTCTTCAGCTGGCATAACAAGCACAGAGTTGCAGCAACAGCAGATCACCATGTGCCTCCGCCATTCCTACAGAGTTTAGCACTGCTGGGTGTTGCTGTTTCTGCAGCAGCCACTGCTATGGCATGCTTGCCTTATGTTCAATCAGGGAGCTGCTGCTTTGCAGACCCCTAAATGACGCAGAGGCGTAAGTGCCTGACGCTGCTTGGCATGCATAAGATGGTGATAGGTGCTGTGAGCCAAAACACATGTGCAGTGTCAGCTCATCACCTGCAGTGCCAGCAACTGCAACCCCTCATCGCCTGCTGCTGCATCTCCTGCTGTATCCTCTGGTACTGCACCGACATAGACACGTGACAGCTGCAGTGGCAGCGGCAAACATAGTGGCAGGATGTTGACAAAGGCATACAGCAGGCCCTGCGTTCTATACAACATCAGCTGCGCGACAACAGTCCTGTCCAGCAAGCAGCTGCCAGCACAAGTGATCTGCACAACAGCATAATGCCACTGGCCATGACTGTACATAAGCACAGACGCAGAATGTGTTCCTGCAAGTTGACTGCAGCACTCACGAGTTCTTGAAGCTCTGCTGCTGTCACCAGTCTTGTGATGCAGTTGGCAAAGTACGCCACAGCAACCCAGCCCTGGGGGTTGTCCACAGCATATGCTGCATGCTGACCCTGCAGCTTGTGTAACAGAGCTGCGGTGCTAAGCTGGCTGCGTGATGTGGCATGCAGTACACCTGTCTGCTTGTCTGTGTACAGCCAAGCCTTCAGCACGTTGCCTTCATATCAGGTATGCGCAGCCGCAGCTTGTGCCCTGTTGCCTGCACGTACCCAGTCAGAACCAATGTCTGCTTTGTATGCCTTATCATTGCCTATTCAGCCAGCTGCTGCGTGCACGCTTGTAAGAGGACAGCAGCAGCTGACATCCTCCTTGCAGTACAGTTGTGTAGCAAAGGAACTCACTGAGGGCCCCAGCAGCGACCATGCTTCGAAGCCTTAGAGCAAAGCCATTCAAAGCCTTTCTGCTGTTGCCGGTGAACACCCTAGTTAGCTAGCTGCTGTCCAGGCTAGCACAAGGCCTGTCCTGCTGCCAAGCCACTGCCAGCATGCTGCTTGCAGCACCTTTGCAGCAGGCGCAAGGCTATGCTATATCTATAGACGTAATTTCACCGAACATATTGGCTAGAGTGTCCATGTCCCACGTGCTAGTATTCGGTTGTACTTTCGACAAGGTAATGACGCGGGCATGCACTCACTAGCAGATTCACTCTTGCCACTAAACAGTGCCACGCATGTGATACGGGCTGCAAGCGTCCACAGTCTGACGAAGTTGGTTCGTCAAAGCCCTTGTCACTCCCTCTGTGCCCTGCCTGTGCTTGCATTTACAACTCTTCCAGTTGTCGCACTTCAAGATGCAGTGGCTGCAGTTGGCTTCAAGATCGAGCAGCCAGCTTGCATGCCAAGGCTGGGCAGCAGCAGCCTGCAGCAGCAGCTTGTCAGGGACGCTCAGGCTGGTTAGCAGCAGCACAGCAGTCTGCAAGGATGATCCACTGCCAAACTCATGTGAGCGCAGATGCAAGGCAGAATTGTCAGGCCCTCTCAACTACAGCAGGGTATAACAGTACATGTTGGGCTGAAGATTGGATTTGGTGGGGCAGTTGTGTGTCAGGTGCATTGCTGGCGTTGTATGGCATGCATTCCAATCTGGACAGATCAGTTGCCAGAAAGCAGTGCTTTGAAAGAACGGATTCATGCTCCAGGTGAAAGCAGTGATGTAGTGGTTGATCTCTTCAAGCTTCGGTGTCCTTAGCACATGCTGCCTAGGTGGTGCACCTTCCTTGACATGCTGTGTTCTCACCGGCTCGCGTGCGCACCCACTGAGTTGCATGCTGCAAAACACCTTGTTGCCTGACCCCCTCACCTACTGCTGATATTGCATGCTGTCCTGCCATGGCCACGTCGTCACCCCGCAACACAGCCCCATCAAGTGGTGAGCTGTACGGAAGGGAGGACCGTGACCCCTCCCCCAGCCCCAATGCAGCAGTGACACAGGCCTCACTGGAGGAGATGGCCTTCCCAAGAGATGACAAGGAGTCAAAAACTGACAGCATCAAGCCAGAGGGCAATCCCAATCCCAACGCCTACCCAGTGCAGGTGCGCAGTGTGGCACCCAAGTGGTTGATTCATTGCTACCACAGGTTCAGACATAGGGGCGGTCTCTGCTGCTGGGTGCCTGTTACATTCAGGTTGATGCCCGCCAGGCAGCGATGATGGCAAAGGCATACTATGCGCAAGCACAATGGTCTGATGAGTCTGTAGAGCCTGCCGACGCATCCATGCATGTGCTTGCTCTGTTCTATAATGTGGCTTAAAGCAGGTGACAGCATTGCGTGATCAGTTGAACTGACTACTGTGCTCAATCGCATGTACATGCCGCCTGTACTACAGCGGCGCTGCCTATATGTCCTAACCCTGCATTGCATCTGCCCACCGGCTGCCATGTTTCCTGTGCTGTACGGTACTGCAGAACGACCCGTCCATCCCCGAAGGTGCAGGGCCAGATGTGGAGAAGATAGACCCAGAGGCTGCGCAGAAGCTGTCCCAGCAGGCTGAGGCGGAGCAGAGTGGGCCCAAAGCAGCAGGGCAGGGAGTGGTGGAGACAATAGCACAGAAGGACCCAGAGCGCTATGGCAGCGACAGAGGCAGCCCGGCTTGAATATTGACAACGCGGCCAGCTGGCAGCTTGTCATCAATGAAATCAATACAGTGTCAGACACCCGACTGGCAAGATGTACTACCAGACATTCTTCAGTGGAGGGTCGTTCAGCGCTACTATTCCTAGGGAGGTCCTACAGTGGTGGTTACCACATTGGTGGTTAGGAGCGGTGCTTGGTATGAACAGGGCAGCAGGGCAGTTCATTGCTGCGGCTGAGCGACTTTTGAAGGCTGGGTTGCTAACAGTTGTTCTAATGTGACAAACCAAACGAATTGTATACGGCTGATATGTGTGAAGCGGTTGCAGTGCAGCGAACTGCTTGAGTTTGAGGACGTACTGCTTGGGAACTTTGCAGTACGCATGTAAAGAAGTAGCGGCACAGGAAACGGCAGCATGCAAAGCAGGCTAAGCATGCAAAACTCTCCCATCCTGCCTCCCTCATTGTGCAACCCAATGCTGTCTCGCTGCGACACGCATGCACAGCTGGCCCACCACTGTAATGCTCCGCTGTCTGTCCGAACATTGAATGTTGAGCAAGTTGATCATAGCTGTCCAGATCCAGGAGCTTCGGGGGTACCAACCCTTCTGCGTCCAGGGAGCATCAAGTACGCATGTGACACTGTCAGGGGTGGTGTGACGCGTCATTTGTGCCAACACTGCACGCTGTCAGGAGGTAAGACTACCTTCAAGCAAGCTGTAGCGCGTCATGAGAGAAGATTTGATACACTGGGACCAAGGCTGTCTGTATACCGTGTCAACTGCGTAAATCCAACATCACCAGACACGTGCACGTGTGCACACTGGACTAGACTACTCACAACTGTTGTGTGCAGAACTGCTTCCTCCCCGCTCCAACCAAAGCGTGATATCTTCAACAGCATTTTTTCATAAATCTAGCACATAATGCGATCAGGTTGCCTTCACAACCGGCCCAGCCAGTCGCAGGAATGTGTTGGGAGGTGCAGAGGAGTCCAGTGCGTGGCAGCGCTGGGCAACGGCAATGGAGCGCACACGCGCTTGAAAGTACGTTGAACGATGGAAGTACATGTTTTGATAGCAGTTCGCAGCTTGATCACTTTGGCTTGGCAAGTGGGGTTTGGAGGACAGGGGACGTGCATTGGCCAGTAGCAGACGGTTGCAGCGCAGGACTGCTGTCAAGTGTCGGATCATTATGCTGCAACTTCGCTTGGTATGAATACAATGCATCTGCTGGCTGCTACGAAGCAGCGGCACCACCAGCAACAGAAGCACTACTACAGCATGGAATTGCACTGCTGTTGGCAGCACTAGCACATGCCCCCAACGTATTATGTACCACAAGATGCCTGCTCCTCACAAACGAGCATCCGCAACTGTTTAAACTGATCACAGGTATCGCAGCGAGTGCTGATCACAGACCCACCAGTGATCGTGAAGACCAAGCAGCTGATGGCCAAGGCTCCTGCAAGCAAGCTGGTGCTGTCACTTGCGCAGGGCATCGTGCACTGGGCGCCACCCCCCGCAGCCACTGCACTGGCCAGCAAGCTGCTGGCAGCTGGGCAGGGAGTGCACGGCTACGGCTTAGCAGGTGCTCATCAATTGCAATGACATGTAGTGCATTGTTTGGCGAAGCCACCGGGCAGCCCACAGCTGCCCTGTGATCTTGCTGAATACAGCACGTGTAAGTAGGAACGTGCGGCAGGCGAGGTTACATTGGTGTTCTCAGCGTGCAATTTTGTGTTTGCAGGTGGGCTGCCAGCACTGCAGGAGGCGCTGCAGCACAAGCTGCAAACAAAGAATGGCCTTACTGGGGTGAGTTCGAAACCTCTGTGCTGCAGCTGCATGTGCTGATGCGAGCACGTGCACTTCTCTCATGCACACAATCATACAACAGCACTGAATGGTGGTGACAGACGCACAGCTGAACTCGCAATCTGCAGTCCAGCAGCTTCAGGCGCAGGTTTCGTCATGCTGTGCTTACTGTTGAACGTGCTGTTTCTCACACCTATGTATCATAGTGAACCTTGTGCATCCTGCCTCAATCCTCTGTTGCTGCTGCTGTATGTGCTGCGGCATGCAGTACGAGGTTATGGTCACTGCCCGTACCAACCAAGCCTTTGTCAACCTGGTGCTGACTCTCTGTGACGAAAGGCTAAAGAGGACGTGTGCCACTGTGTGTTTATGTCATGCAGTATGAGGTTATGGTCACTGCCGGCGCCAACCAAGCGTTTGTCAACCTGGTGCTCACGCTGTGTGATGAGTCAGACAGTGTGGTACTGTTCAAGCCCTACTACTTCAACCACATGTGAGCAGCGGTGCTTGGCGACCACATCACCAGGTGTCGCCCCCAATTGCTAGACAGCGTAAAATGGCGGTTCCTCATATGCCCTTCACTTGGTATGCTGTCAGCGGAATGAGCATACAACTGCCAGGTCAGCATCTACTGCATGACAGCTTCACGCAAGCCGACTCCTGACCAGCGACGATGCCCGAAACTTCTTGTTCACGTAATGTTTGCAGGATGGCTTTTTGTATCACTGGCAGTGCCCCTTAGATACCAGTCATGCACCACACCCAACTGTACTACAAGCGTTACAAACGCATCTTACAGCCGGATTAGATGAACCCAATGTTGTTGTACACTGCTTGCAGGATGGCGTTGCAAATGACCGGCAGTGCCCCCAAGGTGCTGCTGGGTCCATGCGATGCTGCAAGCCTGCACCCTGACCTGCAGTGGCTGCAGCAGCAGCTGGCGGGACCCAAACCTCCAAAGATGGTGGTGCTTGTCAACCCCTGCAACCCAACAGGTGGGGAATTTGGTGGGTAGTTGGCAGTTGCTGTGCGGCAGTTGCATGTGTGCCTGCAAAAATAATGCGGCTGCAGCAGCAGCACTGCAAGCATTGTACACACCACAAATGGTGGTCATGGTCAATCCCTGCAACCCCAAAGGTGGGATCATGCTCCCTAGGTGTCAGCGTTTGTGATATGGTTGTGGCAGAGACCAGGCGCAAACGGAGCTGCCTGACAGCTGGATGAGCAGTGCGTCGCTGCATATCAGTCTTTGCCACCTCGTGCCTGCATACCCATGCGTTCAAAGCACCTTTCTGTTTGAATATATATCAACTTAGCCACAGGCTGTGTCAACTGCATCATCTGATATCGCCCAATTCACCCCCCAAGCAGGGCCCTGATATCGCCAGTTATATGTATATATGTGCCTGTTGGCGGATGCATTGGCTCACCCATTTTACGGTTGCTGTATGTGAAAAACTTACAAACCCCAATTGCATGCAGGTGTGTTGTTGCCAAAGGAGGATCTCAAAGCTGCAGCTGTCATGTGTGCTGCTGGTGGCACCTGGCTCGTTCTGGGCGGTTGTTGCAGAGAGGGAACGGAGCTGCCTGACAGATGACTAGGCGTGGCTGCCCATCAGTGCATGCTACCTCACATGTGCATTTCTCTTTGTTCAAAGCACCTGTCTGTGCAGATATTGTCAACCCAGCTGCGCGTACTGCATTTGTAGGTGTGCTGCTGCCAAAGGAGGAGCTTGAGGCTGCAGCTGTCATGTGTGTTGCTGCTGGCACCTGGCTCATCGTGCGCAGTTTTATGTTCATCATGCCAGCTGCGCCACTGCATCATGTATTTTATGCAGGTGTGCTGCTGCCAAAGGCACGTATGCATCTCCCTTCATTCAAACCACTTTTCTCTGCAGAAGTATGTCAACTTTGTCAGCTGCGCGTACTGCATTTGCAGGTGTGTTGTTGCCGAAGGAGGAGCTTGAAGCTGCAGCTGCCATGTGCGCTGCTGCTGGCACCTGGCTGATCATGTGCAATTCATATCTACCCATGCCAGCTGCGCCACTGCATGTGTCATGTGTAGGTGTGTTATTGCCAAAGGAGCAGCTTGGGGCTGCAGCTGTCATGTGTGCTGCTGCTGGAACCTGGCTTGTTCTGGGCGGTTGTTGCAGAGAGGGAACGGAGCTGCCTGACAGATGACTAGGCGTGGCTGCCCATCAGTGCATGCTACCTCACGTGTGCATTTCTCTTTGTCCAAAGCACCTGTCTGTGCAGTAGTAATCATATCAACCCAGCTGCACGTACTGTATTTGCAGGTGTGTTGTTGCCGAAGGGGGAGCTTGAAGCTGCAGCTGCCATGTATGTTGCTGCTGGCACTGGCTGATCATGTGCAATTTATATCTACTGATGCCAGCTGCACCACCTGCATGTGTCATGTGCAGGTGTGCTGCTGCCAAAGGAGGAGCTTGAAGCTGCAGCGCCATGTGTGCTGCTGCTGACTTCTGGCTCGTTCTGGGCGGTTGTTGCAGAGAGAGAACGGAGCTGCCCGATAGACGACTAGGCAATCCGTGGCTGCCCATCAGTGCATGCTACCTCACATGTGCATATCTCTGTGTTCAAAGCACCTGTCTGTGCAGGTAATGCCAACCCAGCTGCGCGTTACTGCATTTGCAGGTGTTTTGTTGCCAAAGGAGGAGCTTGAAGCTGCAGCTGCCATGTGTGCTGCTGCTGGCACCTGGCTCATACTGGATAACACGTACGAGGACTTTGTGTATGAGGGCCGCAGCCACCACACGGTGTCAGGGCCAAACGTGATCAGCGTGTATAGCTTCAGCAAAGCATACGGTGAGGGCCACGCAGTGCTTGGGGTGTGTTTTTGTTGGCTTCATGCAATGTTGGTCTGTGCCCTGAATGCATGTTTGCTGTGAAGCAGCAGTGTTGTGGGTGCATATGGCGCTTGCTTTGGGCCAGCAAATGGCCATTGTGAGAGCTGTGCAGTGCTTTGGGGTGATAGCTGCGTGCAGTGGCTGTGATAACATGTGTGTATTGACAGCCGGATGCGACACACATGCACTTGCGCCCTTGCAAAGCTTGTGAATGCACGAGCAGCATTACCGCGCTTGAACTTCTCGCTTGAACTTCAAGCACGCTACTACTGCTCGTGCGATCACAGAGTTTGCAAGGGTGCAAGTGCATTTGAAGTCACATTGGGGATATTGGTGGCGTTGTGCACCCTGATGACAATCACTGTCACATGTCGTATAACAAAGGTCATCTGTGTGGCACACATGCGGGTATGCCGCACATTATGATTCAATCCTTGCGATGTATCAGAATGAATATGTGCTGACAGCAGCTGTCGGTTGTCGCATGCTACTGCGTATGTGACTGCTTTCAGTTGTGATGTGCTGGCGCGTGGGTTACCTGTGCTTGAAATCAAGCTTATGTCCATTGTAGCGCTGCCAACCCTGCCCACCCTGCCTACATCTCATCTCAACTGATATATCACAAAAGTTATCCGTGGGGCACATGTGCAAGTATGCCGCTCAGTATGCTTGCACACCTTGCTTCTCACCGCAGTGGATGTTAGCTGACGGCCCCCTCTTGTTCGTTGCATGCTGGCTGCCTCACGTTTGGCCCTGCTGTTCATCAGGCATGATGGGCTGGCGCGTGGGCTACATTGCGTACCCCGGGCAGCAGCTGCTGCAGCAGGCAGGGCTGGAGCACTACAACCTGGGGGAGCAGCTGCTCAAGGTGCGCAGTGAGAACCCTAAATCCTGCTACTAGCACTTTTTTTCTGGCAGTGCACAGTCAGCACACGCTGCAGCAGTAGCATCTAGACAGCTTCTTTGTGGTGATGCGCAGTATAAGCTTGTGGAGCAGCTGCTCTAGGTGCGACACATATATGTGTGCACATTTCCTCGCGGAATTTGTTCCATGAGTGGTACTTACATACGCCATGAAGTGGCATTTGCATATGTGAAAGAATAGCTTATATGTCTGGAGCGCAGTGATGCACTAGTACAACGTTTGGCAGTGCGCAGTAAGCACATGCTGCAGCAGCAGTGTCTGGGCAGCTTTCTTTGTAGTGATGCGCAGTAAAAGCAGCTGGATGGAGACGTGTGCTTGAGCGAGTCAACACTCTTGTGCTTTCTTCTGCATCTGTGCAGCCAGTGCACACACGGCAGATATTCAACTGGCTGTAGACTTGCGATCACATGCGCCTGCTTCTGCACGGCTTCAAGACACCATTACTGCCAGCGGCATAGCATCTGCATAGTATCTGCGACTTGAACCCTCTTGCACATGTTGCACATACCACGACATCCACAAAACCATGATCCAGCTATCTACTGCCGTGTCGGCTGCACAACAGGTCCAAGACACCGTCATTGTGTGTGCACCCCAGATGAGCCAGCAGCTGGCGCTAGCAGCACTCCAAGAAGGTGAAGAGTACATGCAGCAAGGCATCGCAGGACTCTCACACAACCGAGAGCTCATAGCAGATGCACTGTCACCTTTAGGCACGCGCGGTCATGGCTGGGTGGGTGGAGAAGGAGCGATCTACTACTGGGCACGGTTGCCGGAGCGCTTTGGGGGTGAAGCTGCAGCAGCAGCTGTAGCAACAGCAGGAGGTGGCGGTGCAGCAGCAGCAGCAGTAGCGGGAGGGGATGAGGCGGTAGTTGAGTGGTTGATAAAGGAGCATGGTGTGTGTATTATACCTGGCAGCGCATGTGGGGTGCCTGGGCATGTGCGGGTGGCATTTGCCAACCTGCAGCCGCAGCAGTGTGAGGAGGCTGCTGCTCGGCTGAAGCAGGGGCTGCAGCAGCTAGTCAGCATGGAGACTGTCGTGGGTGTGTAATTGCTATAACGCCCTGTACTATCGCTGAGTTCTGCCGTGTATGAGTACCTTCCGCCTGAGCGGGTATCATACCTGTCACAGTGTGGAGAAAGAGTGGCTTTGGAAAGAATTGGCCATCTATGTGAGAGCTGGCTGTTACAGGGCTCGTGCCAACCTGCAGCCTCAGCAGTGTGAGGAGGCTGCTGCGCGGTTGAAGCAGGGGCTGCAGCAGCTAGTGGGCATGGAGACTGTCGTGGGTGTGTAATCGGCTACAACGTCATATCGCCCTTTACCATTGCCGAGTTCTGCCGTGTACGCTACCTTCCGCCTGAGCTGGTTTTGTGTCTGTCACTGTGTGGAGAAATACTGCCGTAAATTGAACAGGCAGTTCATGTGAGAGCTGGCTGTTACAGGGCTCGTGGTCAACTTCCTCTGTCGCAGCAGAGTTCATATGAGGTGCTCAACACTCCAATGGCACGTGGCTGCAGGCTGAATGCTGACAATGCTGCTGTACACTCTCATACCGTCAGGCAGCTGAGGTGCTACAAATGGCCCGGTGGCAAACAAACAACAATGCAGTGGCACACCAGCAGCTGTCGCCTGCGTGCCCAGCCATCAGCGGCGCAACTTGATGATGCTTCTGCAATGCTGCTGCATACACGACAGTTGCTGCTGAGCCATATAATGTACAAATGTCCTGAAGGCAAACAAACAACAAGAACCGCTGCATGCTCGTGCGCTGCCGTGATGGCCCTGCTCAGGGCACGGTGCCAATGTGTGAGCATCAAGCACATGTGCTACACGTGTCATACCATGATCGGCAGTAGCCTCTCGGCAGAGCCATCATTGAGAGGCAAGTGCTTCTGAGTACTGCAGCAGAGCTGATCAGCTCTCACGAGACATGACGATTTGACGTGACATCTTGCATGCAACCAGAGCAATCAACGACCTGCAGCACCGCGTGCAGCAAGCTGCAACAGCATGTACGAGCTGCGAAACAAACAGCATGCACGGGCTGCAAAACAAACCATAGTGGCAGCTGCAATTTCACCACGTGACAAGTGCACTCGCCGCAGGCTGAGCTGCAAATCTGGCAAGTGACTGCACCAATATTCCGATGCCGGCCACTAAATGATGCACAAAATGCAAAACTTGTTGGCAAACAGCTTGTTGCCCTTGCAGCAGGCCACTTACACTGCATGGGATGCATTATCAACTAAGCTGCATGTGTCCACACCTTCGGCGCTGCGCTGCATCGCAAATGCATCAAATGCACACACTTTCTGACCGCTGCTGCTGCATGATTTGCTGCTGTAGAGTGCATCAAATGCACAAATTGACAACACCTGCTGGGATCATGACAACAGCCTAAGACATGCGCCATACTCTGAAAACTGCTTCTCTTGCAGTGATGCATCTATGAAATGCGCATCGCCCATAAACTGCATGTGGGAGGGTTGAACGCGCCCTGGCCATAACCTGTGCCTGCCGCCTAACAACAGGCGACAGTGCCCAGGCACAGAGCACAGCTGCTGTGGCGCACACTGGCCTCGCACCATAGGCCGGCAACCGACACATGCCCTTGCTAAAGGCTTCATCCAGCAGCACGATAAAAGAACACAATTCTAGTCTTGCTGTTGCTTCTTAGCTCACAAACTTTGTGAGTCAACAAAGCTACCAGATAGCCAACCAAACTACACAACGTCCAGCTGAGAAACATCTTGTATGGTCTACACAAAGAGGGAATTCCCAAAACACGTCCCCATCAGTAGCTAGCTACCAACTTGCTGGTATGCTGCCACAAGTTCACGGCCATGTACACCATTGCACTGGAAAGACCACAACGTGCACCGCTCGCTAATGCAGTTGATGGGCAAACAAAACAACAGCAGTAAGAGAAAATCCATGTTGCCCGACTGAGACCTATGTACACCCACACCCACAACCCCCCTGGACATGTTGCTCTACTCTGCTGATTGATCCTGCTAAATATGTGAGCTTTACACAAGCCGCAAACTGGGTTGTCAAGCATAAGCAGATAAGAAACAACAGCAGAAACAGCCTCTATCAGAAAAACCGCTGCAACACACCGCCACCTACAGCTAGCCTAGCACCTACTGCTGTAAGTCATATGCAGCATCAACTAGAGTCAACCAGAGTACTCTATCAACCCTGAACTCTCTTGAGAAGTCACAAAGGCCGCACAGGCTCCACCCAAGCCTGTGGTTTTGACACCCTGCGCAGTCTGCAATGCGTCGCATTCAAGTCTGGTGTGGCCCTGCTGGGCTGTTGTCACCCAGCTCTGCGGCTGCACGCGCGCTCACATCTGTTGGAGCACTCAGGTCCGCTGCAATCAAGCACACAGCCGGCAGGGATGCAGCGTGAGGTACGCACCTTGTGATAATCATAACGAGCAGTTGTACATAGTGCTGCGAGGCGTTCAGCTGTTGACAGGGCCTGCCAGATGACAAAGCACATTGCTTGCATGATGCTGAAATATGCCGCATAACGTGCCAGCTGGAACACCATGCCAAGGAGATGCATGGCAAGCCTGGGGTACCGTGTCAGCATCATCACACAGCCCTACAATATCACTTTTATAACTTACATGCACCAGCTTGCCTGCAGGATCCCCCAGACCCCTGAAGCAACCAGCAGATCGTGCTGCATCATACATGTCTCAAAATATTGGCGGTCAAACCTGGTCAAACCCACCTTCAACAGCCTCATCTGCCTCCACGCGCTGCGTGTCTCCTGCTGCTGCTGCTGCCGGCTTGTCAGCAGCCATCTCTGCCAGCAGCTGCTTTAGCTTGCTCTCCATCGCGTGCAGGTCAGCATACATGGCCACCAGGTCAAAGTCCTGCAGTTGAAAGAGGACAGCAGCAGCAGCAGCAGCCCTGTGATTCATCTTGCCCTCCATCACGTGCAGGTCAGCATACATCGAGGCCAGGTCAAAGTCCTGCAGAAAGCATAAAATCGGCAGCAGCAGCAGCAGCTGGTTCAGTGCACCTGGCCCTGTGCTTCAGCTTTCCCTCCATCACGTGCAGGTCAGCATACATGGAGGCCAAGTCGAAGAACTGCAGGGCACACAGTAACACAGCACAGCTGCAGCAGCAGCAGCAGGATCAAGGCACCTGGCCCTGTGCTTCAGCTGTTCTTTCACGGCATGCAGGTCAGCATACATGGAGCCCAGGCCAAAGTCCTGCAGGGCACACGATACAGTACAGCAGCAGATTCAGTGCACCTGACCCTGTGCTTCAGCTTGCCCTCCATCACGTGCAGGTCAGCATACATGGAGCCCAGGTCAAAGTCCTGCAGGACACACAGTGGCCAGGGATGCTCAGTACGCAGTACTCTCAGTACGTAGTACGCAGCAGCAGCGTAGTACGCAGCAGCGTATTGGCTGAGCACTACGTCCCGTACGCGTAATGGTACGCAGTACGCTGCCAAAATGAGCGTACTGAGCATCCCTGACAGTGGCACAGCACATTCCAGCAACAGACTGCTTGGTTACTGTACAGCAGCAGCAGCCTGCTTGGTCAAAGTCCAGCAGGACACACAGGACAGTGCAGCAGCAGCAGCAATGAAACCCTGCAGCATTTGCTGGTGCGTACCTGCCAAGCAGGGTGCTGGAACTTGAAGCTCCTGTTGGCGCTCCACACGAGGCTGTTGCACTTGAAGCCGCTGCCAAAGGCCAGCTGCAGCACCCTGTCACCTGCTGCCAGGCCCTGGAAGGTCTCGATGTAGGCCAGCACATACCTGCAGCAGCGCAGAAGACAGCACGCAGAACATCATGTCTGTGAAGACTTGCTCGTGAAGCACTACACATTGCATTCTAGAGCTGTACTGTACATTCTAAGCCAGCCTGGCGGCAAATCTTGGAAGGTCTCAATGTAGGCCAGCACGTACCTGCAGCAACACAGCAAACAGAACACGCAACGCGAGAAAATTACGTATGTGAATACTTGCCCTTGAAGCGCTACAAAGTTCTAACCAGAGCTGTACTGTACAATCAAAGCCAGGTCTGCAGCTATGTGCGCTGCAAGCACAGTGGTGTCAGCCTTGCACCAGCGCATGCACGCTGTGCAATGACATATCAGGCCAGATCAGATCACCGAGGCAGGTGCAGCTAGGGGCATGTGCAGCAGGTGACATGCATCATGCAAATGACGCAATGGCGATGATATAACAGTGATTGCTTGCCGCTCACCAGATGCTGCTGCAGCTGGTGTTGCCGTAGCGGTAGAGGCTGGCCCTGCTGGGCTCAATGTAGCTGGCCGGCAGCGACAGCTCACGCTGGATGCCGTCAATCACCGCCTTGCCACCTGCACGCAGCGGAGTTCATGTAAGATTTGAGGTTTGAGAGGGCACAATACACTGAAGCTGCACAGTGATACTCTACACAGCACCGTGCAAGCATCGCTGGATGCCGTCAATCACCGCCTTGCCACCTGCACGCAGCAGATATGACGGCAGAGGGGACGTGTGAGAGGGTGCACTACACTGAAGCTGCACCCTCATAATACTTTATCCTGCATTCCTTGCAGCGCCAGCTTACGCTGGGTGCCATCAATCACCGCCTTGCCACCTGCACGCAGCGGGGTTTGATGTCAGGTTTGACAGCAGCAAGGGGGAGGTGTGAGAGGGGCCCACTGAAATGAAGCTGCACACTCATACTCTAGCAATTGTTGCAGTGGCTACAAAGAGCTGTATGCTGTCTCTGCACTTGATGGTCGCGGCTGTAGCATACAGCAACAATGCCACAGTGCCCATCTAGAGGCCAAGGGGCTTGCATACGCAAGTAAGGCACACAAGCACAGAGTTGCGGAGTTCATAAGAAATCCATCACTCGCCACAGCTGCCACAGCTGCCGCTGCGTCTTCATTCTGTTCACTAATCAACATACCTGTGTGTATGCAAATGTGCTTGGCGCACTTCTGCAGGTCTGGCCGGTACGGCTTCACGCTGTGCCTGCCCAGCAGCTTGCGGCTGACGTAGTTGGCGCCAAACGCAGCCATCTCACGCAGCGGCATGACCTTGGGCAGCAGCTCAGTGAAGTTGAGCCGCAGCGCCTTGGCTGCAAACAGTGACAACAAAGCATGCAATGTGATGTGCCACCGTTGTGACGACAACAGAATGCAGCGTCATGATTGATGCTGCACAGCAGCTCAGTTGAGCCTCAGCACCTTGACTGCAAACAGTGACAGAAGCAAGACAGGCAACATCGCATGCAATCACCCTGGTGGCAAATCAGCTCAATGAACTTCGTTATAGTTGAGCCGCAGCGCCTTGGCTGCAAACAAGGGCAGAAGCATGACAGACGAACTGATGTGCCACCATTTTTTGCAAACAAAACAGAACGCAGTGGCATGATCTTGGGCAGCAGCTCAGTGAAGTTGAGCCGCAGCGCCTTGGCTGTGGTTGAAACCGCAGAAGTGTTACAAGAGTGATGTGTCATGTTGCTGTGGCATTGCCCACGTTGACCGACACTGCAACAGAGTGCTGGGAGCGCAGCGACCCTTGCCAAGCCTGCCGCTGGCCTGCATGTCATGCTGCAAGTTTGTGACACGGCACGGCAAGCACAATGCAATCTCAGGAGCTGATGGCTGAGGGCTGCCTGTCAGTTGGCACACATGTAGCTACCGCTATAGACACGGCAATTGCTTCCAAGATGGAGGCAACAGACTCTGCCATACTCTGTAGTACATGCTGGCAGCTGGGTTGTGGGTCACAGACTGACAGCCAATGTCCAGCTGCAGCAAACGTATGTCAGCAAAGTACAGCGCAGCATGACGTCCCACCTGCGATCTTGGGCAGGTCCTTTGACAGCTTGATGCCCTTGATGCCCGCGCTGTCCTCCAGCTCCTGGGCAGCGCCGTACGCGGCATCCTCTGCCATGAGGTTAGTGCGCACCAGGCAGTGCAGCCGGTACTTGGAGCGCCTGCAGCGCCACCAACGACCATTTGAAATGTCAATAGCATCTGCAGGGCCGCATGCAGGTCTGACGCACGGAGCCCATGGCCATCTACTAGCAAAACATGAGGCCAAAATGCATGGCAGCGCCGTACGCGGCATCCTCGGCCATGAGGTTGGTGCGCACCAGGCAGTGCAGCCGGTACTTGGAGCGCCTGCAGTGCGAAGAAACGACCATTTGAAATGTTAATAGCAGCATTTGCTAGGCTGCATGCAGGTCTGACGCACTGCCAGCGAGTTTCATGGCTATCAAATGGCCAAACACGAAGTCAAAACACATGGCAGCAGCAATAGGCAGCATTGTACGCGGCATCCTCTGCCATGAGGTTGGTGCGCACCAGGCAGTGCAGCCCGTACTTGGAGCGCCTGCAGTGCGACCAATGCAGTGGCAGCTTCAAGATCGTGAGATGCATGCTTTGGGGGCAAGCAACAACACTGGGACATGCTACTGCCAGGGCATTGTACAGCATGCAGATAGAGTTCAAGCAGGTGGGGCTTTACGGTACAGGAGCGGCTGCAACCTAGGTACTGACATGATGGGACGGGCAGATCTCCACTTTCTGTTACAAACAAAACAAACAGTGCTAGAATCCAGAGCTGCTTATATAAGGGGCTGTTGCTTACCTGGCCTCGCTGCGCCTGTTGGTCAGCAAGATGGCAGCAGCCCCAGACCTGCAGGTGACAAGCAACAGCAAGCGCAGTGTCACTGCTACTAACAGATATCTGATGGTGTGCAAGACACCATACAGCACTTCCATGGGCAGCACAAGAAGGCGCACACAGTGGGTTGGCTGCAGCAAGATGCAAGCAAGTCTTCACTGATCGAGAAGAACAGCAGCTGAAGTGCAGTGCACTGCAGCAGCAGCAACATCACTGTGCATGTTGCACATCTGGGTCTGTGGTTTCCTATTTGGGCGAGATGCAGCATCCTCTGCGCACCTGAAGAGCACGTTGGCGACCTGCATGGAGCGCTGCGTGCCCTTGTAGATGGACTGAGTGACAACCTCCGTGGACACCACCAGCACGTAGCTGCCGGGGCGCAGTGCCAGCGCCTGCTGAGCCAACTCAATGGACACCGGGCTGGCTGCAGAAAGAGGGAACATAAAGTGGCGTGAGAAAGCCACCGGCTGGGTTAGTGCCGAGTGTTTAGGCGTTTGCGAGATGCAGCATCTGCTGAACAATGCCAGCTGTCAATGTGCCTTCGTGTGTACAACAGTGCCTATGTGCTGCCAGCATGTGAGGCTGTGTCGGCTGCAATGCATGTGCCTTGTCACAAGGGCTGTCTGCAGCAACGCACATGCCATGTGCAGTGACTGCAGCCGGCACAGCCTCACATGTCCCTCACCTGCACAACCCCTGCCTCCCCAGGTTGTATGTGATGGTGCTCTTGTCCATCTTGCAGTGGTTCATTACATGTCATTCAGCATGTTACTAACAGCATTCAAACTGCTTCACCTGCGCATTCCATGCCTCCCAGGTTGTAGTGCAGCGTGCTGGGGTACAACTTCAAGTACTTCGTTGCCATGTCAACATGTTACTAACAGAATTCGAACTGCCTCACCTGCGCATCCCATGCCTCCCAGGCTGTAGTGCACCGTGTTGAGGTAAAGCTTCAGGTACATGGTTACATGCCATTCAACATGTTACTAACAGAATTCGAACTGCCTCACCTGCGCATCCCATGCCTCCCAGGCTGTAGTGCACCGTGTTGAGGTAAAGCTTCAGGTACATGGTTACATGCCATTCAACATGTTACTAACAGAATTCGAACTGCCTCACCTGCGCATCCCATGCCTCCCAGGTTGTACTGCAGGGTACTGGGGTTGAGCTTGAGGTGGTTCATCACATGCCATTCAACATGTTACATTACTAACAGCATTCAAATTGCCTCACCTGCGCATCCCATGCCTCCCAGGTTGTAGTGCAGCGTGCTGGGGTTGAGCTTGAGGTGGTTCATCAGCTGCGCTGCCAGGCTGGGCGTGGGGCAGAAGACGCTGCTGTTGACCACCACCACACCCACCTGGCTGCGCTGCACGCCAGTGCGCTGCAGCAGATCCCTGAAAAAGAACAGCAGTACAACAGGTAGGTACAAAGAAAACGGCTTTGTCAGCATCAGCAGTGTCATGAAGTTGCTCTACAGAATTGTCGAAAGCCTAGATCTTGCATAATGGCGATAGCAGGTGCTGCAACCGATGTGTTCAACAGGCATCTTTTCCCGTCGCAAGGATCAGCAGGCATGCAGATATGATGCATCCCCTACAACAGACATTCAGGCCCCGCAACACCTCCGGCTCAGCAAGTTGCTAGGCTTCACGGAAATGCATCACGTATGACCACAGACTCCATGTTTCGCATTCTCACTCTGCTGCCTTGATGGCCACGGATTCAAACTCCAAGCGGGCCTTGCTGGTGCTGGTGTCCTGGGGGAATTCATGCAGCCCTGTAAACAAAGACAGCAGTGTACGCAGGTTGTATGCAGGTTGCAGCATGACCAGCACCAGCTGTCAGCAATGCAGCACAGCGCACTGCGTTGCATCCTGTCCACAGCTGCAGCTTGCAGCATCGTGTGATGCTAGATTGCTGGGAAACTTTTGACATGCAAGCAACCAATCGTGTGGCAGATGTGCAGCAGCACGAACATAAAAAATCAAGCATGCGCAAGGCACTACCAACGCAACAACGACATAGCATGATTCCAAGTATGCCGTAAGCGCGGCTTGAAGCCAGCTACTACCAACGGCTCAAGCCTGTCCACTCTTGACAACTGAGTTGCTCACAGTCTGGTGCGTAGGTTGCAGGCCCCATGCCTGATGCGTACAGCACCTTCTGCTGGAACTGGATTCCCTCCTTTTCAAAGAAGTGGCTGTGCAGCGTGCTGTCATGCAGCCGCTCCCTGCTGTTGGCCCAGCTGTGGGAACAGGAAATGTTTAATGAGGAGGAGTGCCGGGTGCGGACAGCAGCAGCAGCGGCGGCGGGACAGCAGCGCAGATTGGTTAGTTTGGGGCTGCTTCACAGTGCGACGCGTTCTATAGAATAGGTATTAAATCAGAATAGCTATCAAACTGCAGCTTGATATGTGTTCTAGCTAGAGTGCTGATCACTGATACTGAGCAGGTGGTGCATGCGCATACTGCAGTATGTATGCACGGTGCTGCCGCTGCCAACAGGGCCAGCTACTGGCAGCAGCACTGGCAGCTGTACTACCAGCCATAGGCTATGCCTGGGAGCTCCTCAACGCGTAGCCAGAACCAGATCCACACATCTGTTGCGTTCAAGGCATATGTCAGCCATCAGTAAACCATTCTACTCTGCTCACCTGTCAGCAGGGCGCTGTGCTACGAAGTCGACAAGGTACAGCGTACAGGGCCTGGTGCTGTATAGGGAAACAGCAGCAACTGCCAAGCAGCAGAGAGCAACCAGGGGCCACCAGGGCGAGCACTGCATAGGCAAGGGCATACACAGCAGCAGACAAGTTTGAAAATATGTTCAGCAGGAGAACCTGATGTGTTTGAAGTCTTTGCTGCTGAAGGCCACCTGCGCATGAGTAGCTTTGTAATGCTGGTGAAGGCCACCTGCGCATGAGTAGCTGTGTGATGCTGTTGAAGGCCACCTACGCATGAGTAGCTTTGTGATGCTGTTGTGGCAGAAATGCCAGACTGGCGCTGTGCAAGTGCTTCAAGAGGCTCACCAAGTCTATGAAGCTGTAGATTTCGTTGAAAGCACCTAGGACGTCCATGATGTGCTACACCTTCTGTCTTGTTGGTACGCCAAAGCCGTGGATAATCAACCTCTGCAGCAGCTGCTGCAGTTTTGGTGTGCCGGAACAACCGCCCAGTCGTTTGAATGGAGTCAGCGTCCAACTGTAAAGCATAGGCGTTTCGAAAACATAGGTTCCGAGGCCTGAACAACTGCCTATATAGCAGCTACGCATCATGATTATCGGCCTTCTCCGGAATCCCGTCCCAGACCAAATCACCGGCGTCGGACCCTTTGGTCCGGCAGCTCCGACATGACGCACTGTTCGGAAGATTAGCAGTCCAGATAACAAAGATCACCGGCATCATCTTGCCGGCATGAACAAAAGAAGTAACAGCTGGCATCGCCGACTCTCGCAGCAAGGCATGATGTTTGGTTGTGGTCGTAGTGATCGCATGCCCCGTGAAGCACAACGCATGCGCCAGAACGGCCGCCCAGATGCATGATTTGCAGTGAGATTGCGGCACACGCACCATTGGCGACAAACAAACTAAACTGCTCAGGCGAAAAGCTGCCTTCCAATAGCCAGTAGTGCCCGCCTCAGCAAACCACCAACCGTCCTGTCCCTGCAACCCACACAGCGAGCCAGCGACTCATACAGCAGCAGCAGGTGCCCCTGCTGCCGCCTGAGCAATTCAGACGACCCAGCTGCATCTGTCCCAACTGCAACGCTACCTCCGCCTGCTGCTGCTGCTGCACCATGCAGCACAGGGCTGCCACCTTCGCCATGCTGCTGCTGGTGGTGCTGGTGCTTGTGCTGCTCGTGTTGCTGGTACTGGTGGTGCTGCATCAGCTGCTGCTGATACTGGTGTGCATGGTGTGCTGCATTCAGGCATGCTGCTACCTGCGGCTGCTGCTCAACCACAGCTTCAAGCACTGCTACATCCAATTGCAGATCCACAAGCACTTGCAGCACACATGTGACCTCTTCAACCAGACACGCATGCTGCAGCTGCAGCAGCAGCTGCTGCAGCTGCGCCTCTTCACCCTGCTGTTGCTGCCCCACCAGCAGCTGCTCACCACTGCCAGCAGCTGCCGCAATTGCCGTGCTGCTGCTGCTGCTCCCAATTTTGCTTCTGCTAGCCTCACCAACATCCTTCCGCTGCTGCTGCTGCTGCGAAGCGCCAGCCTCTTCCTCGTACGCAGCTTCCTCCATGTCTGCATATGCAGCCAGCACTGCATCGCACCGCTCCAGCAGCAACGGCAGCGCAATCTGCGCCACCTCCAGCATCACTGCGTTCATGCTGCCAGCAGAGCCCTCAGTGCCCCTGCCAACAAGCAACGCCAGCTTGCGCAAACACAGCTGGCTAAACCTCCGCTGTGCAGGCAAACACTGCACTATGTTAGGCGTATTGGGCGCTGCTGCTGCTGCTGCTGCTCCTGCAGTGCTACTCGGTGCTGGAGAGGCACAGCGGCTGCGGCTGGGGCTGTGCAGATGCCCATTCGCTGATGCGTCTCTGCTGCTGCTGCCGCTATCTACTGGAGGAGCAGCAGGCTCTGGCGATTGCCTGCCCACTACCCCTTGACTGGATGTTGCAGCTGTGGCTGATGTGTCACCCGTCGAAGCTGCTGTTGCTGCTGCAGCACAATCACTTGCAGGTGTGCTGCTGCTGCTGCTGCTGCTGCTGCTAGTGTTGGTGTGAGTGGGGAAACAGGCATGACCTGCTGTTGAAGCTGCTCCTGCTGCCACAACGCGAACCAGGCGCAGCCGCAACTCAAATGCTGCGCTGCTGCAGGAGGCTAGCACTACATCAGTCAGACTGTCCAGCACAGCAGCCTGCAGCAGCAACATGAGAAACATGTTCTGTTGTTATCCTCCACCAATGGACTTGCTGAAAGTGTGACGGCACGCGCCTGTCCCACGGACATGCAGCGATGCACGGGAGAACCAGCAGGATAACAAAGCCTGCAGACTATGGTAGGCCCTTGTTCCGCCACGACTACACAGCGTAACCCCGTGTCAGACTACGCGCAAGGTTACCTTGTGCATAGTCCGGTACGGGGTTGCACTGTGCATTATGTCGGACCAAGGACCAATCATAGCAATGCATGCCCACCAAGCAAGAGGCAACACGCAGAGCTAGCTCGACAGCAGCAGCATGGACTATGTGTCTTATGTGCACTCACGTGTAGCTTGCTTTCAGCTGCTGCTGCGGCTTCGCTGCTGCCTGAGCCGCTGGGCCTCCTACTGCTGCTGCTGCTGCCTCCAGCCCCATTGACCGCAGCCTGCTGCTGCTGCTGCTGTTGCTTGGCTGCTGCTGTTGCCGTTACCTCTGCAACTTGTGCTTTCAAGCTGTCAGGCAGTCCCCATCCCAGCAGGAACATTTCAAACGTGCCAGCCAACACCTGCAATGCATACATACCATGCGACAGAGTGCAGTCAGACAGATAGCCTTGTGGTGAAATGTGCAGCAAGCCGGCAGCTGCCTGGCGTGACAAGCATGATGTGAAGTCCTGTCCTTCGGGTGTTTAGATCAGTCGACGCTCAGAGCAAAAAAGACGTAATGTAAACGGAACACGGAGCACGCACAACGTGATGGCCCAGAGCATGCATGTATGCGTACAAACTACCATGCGCATGACAAAACACAAACAATGTGCGTCCTCATGTTACAACCAACACTCACCTGCCACGCATTCTCTGGCAGTTGGTGGTGGTTGACGAACATGATGTTGACCGCAGGCAGCCCCGCGTTGACCACAGACACCAGCCCCGCTGCTGCCTGCTGCCACAGGGGTTCCTCAGGAGCAACGTGGCGCAGCGCTGCACACTCCCCCAGGCCACCCACAACAGCAGCAAACAGCGACGCGCGAACCTGCAAGAGCGCAGCAATGGCAAGGCATGTGTTTGTGGGTACAACAGACGTGGCGCAAGGCAAGGATCTGTTATCTATTTCAAGCACAGTGTGGTAAGGTAGACATAGAATCCTGCCACTGACATGCATACTGTTTCTGCTGAGGCGCATGGCTGTCCGGTGCCAGCCGTCACACAATTCTTGACGCGCTGGCGCTATATTCTTGCAGTAAAGACCAAACTTCAGCACAATACAGCTCACATGTACATGCACCGACCCCTGCAGACACCCTGCCTTACCTGCCAGGGTGCGTGGCTGTACAGTGCCACCAGGCGCTCCACACTCTTGCCAAGTGTGTGTTCCATATGCAATGCATGGTCCTCAGCTGAATCTGAACCTTGACACGCACTTAACCACACACACAACCATACCCGGGCACCCTGCCGGCAAATGCAGCCCCCACCTGCCAGGGTGCATGGCTGTACAGTGCAACACACATACACAGACACATGCAGCCATCATATACACCTTACCTGCCAGGGTGCATGGCTGTGCAATGCCACCAGGCGTTCCACAATCTTGCCACATGTGGTTCTCCATATGCAATGCATGGTTCAAAGCTGAACCTGACAAGCACTAAACTTCACATACATACACGGGCACCCTGCCAACATGCAGTCCCCAGTTGCCAGGGTGCATGGCTGTACAGTGCCACCAGTCGTTCCACAATCTTGCCAAGTGTGTGTTCCATATGCATTGCGCGGTCCAGGACTGAATCAGACACGCACTGAATTTCACACCTACTTACCCAGACTCCCTGCCACAACGCAGCCCCCACCTGCCAGCGTGCATGGCTTTACAGTGCCACGAGACGTTCCACAATCGTGATCGCCTGTGCTATGTGTTTATCCTGTTATTCAAATTGAACTTCTACACATTGCAGCTCACACGTACATGCAGCGACCCCTGAACGCTTACCTGCCAGGGTGCATGGCTGTACAGTGCAACCAAGCGTTCCGTGATCTTGCCCATCCACTGGAAGCTCAGCGCAGCAGCGTCGTCACTGGGAGGCGCGGCAGCAGCAGCTGCGGCAGCCGCAGTGGCAGAGGGCCGGCCAGATGCAAGCCTGCATCGTATATACACACGAGGTCAGCAAGCATCTGAGATTTGCTGTGACCAAGGGATTGTAGCAAGCAGATGTGGACACAGCAGCTGAACTCCTGCAAACATAAGTGTGGGTGCACCACGCTGGCTACAACAGTCAACCCTTCACAACAACAGTCTTCTATTACAGCTTATCAGCGTCGCAGTTGCTTTGCTGTTGGCTTGGCACATACGGCATGCACACCTTGCTAGGCCTCTGAAAAGGCCGCCAGGACTTCCGGGTGCTGGCTTGGCAGCAGCAGCAGCAGGGCCAGGCACAGCTGCAACACCACCACCAGCAGCTGCCGGCACATGTGCAGGTGCACCATCTGCAGCAGCTGCTGCTGCTGCTTCTTGCGTCTGCCGCTGCTGCATGGCCTTGAAGGGGCACAGGAAGCCACCTAACGTCATCAGCACATCAGGCCAGGCACCAGGCACCACAACCTGCAGGGTACATCCACAAGCGATATGTTTATTACATTGCTGGGTCAATGGCATCACTGTGTCTGCACAGGAATACACTGGCGAAGCTGTGCTGGTGGAGCCACCTATGATACAGCACTACGTATATGGGGCTAGCACTGGCTGAAACGATTCTAAGGCTACAAACAAACGATCAGTAAAGCCTGCTGCACACCGGAATGTCGGCAGTGGCACGTACCGTATTGAAGTGTGCCAGGATCTGCAGCACCAGCTTCTGCACAGGTGGCAGCACGCCAGGCACGGGAGTGACGTCATCTGCGCCTGTCGGGTGGCGCGCCAGCGCATCTAGCCACTTGAGCAGCAGCTGCATGTCTGCTAGATCAAATGCACCCTCGGAGCCTTGGGTGGCTAGCACAGACGATAGGCCTGTCAGCAGCTCACTGCGCGCCTGTGTGAAGATGCAAAACAGATGAAAGAGATAGGACGGCGTGTCAGCATGGTGGTGCAGCGTTGCATTGCTGATCATTGGCGAAGGTGTTCAGGTGGGTGTGCAGGTTGTGCACGTTGTGCTGCGGGGCTCTCAGGGCTGGTGTGGCTTAATGATCGGCAGCTGCAGCTGCAGCTGCAGCGCATGCCATGCCATGAACCCCACCACCTGATGGATAGCATATGCGCACGCAGCAAACCATCTGCTGTTGCCTATGACGTGCAGACATGTCAGCATCTGCAGCTGCAGCGCACGCCATGCCATGAACCACACCACCTACTGGATATGCCGTCCACGCGCGAACCAACTGCTTTTGCCCAAGACATGCAGTCATGTCAAAGCTGCAGCTGAGGCGCATGCCAGGCCATGCAACCCACCACGTACTGGAGAAACTGTCCACATGCACTGCACCAACTGGGTGTTACTTTGAGACGTGCAGACCCTTCGTGACTCATAGCACACCGTCTACCCCACACCCACCTGCAGTGGCACTCTCGAGTTGTGCACCGACATTGCAGCTACTGCCTCGTCTGTAGCAGCGAGAGCCCGCTTCCATGGCACACCAAAGCCAGCAGCTGCTGCAGCCGCGGTACTGCCTGCTGCCGCACCCTGCACTGGCTTGTAGCTCTGTTGATAGCACCGCAGCAGCAGCAGCAGTAGCAGCAGCAGCAGTAGCAACCAGCGACATGTAGTTATGAGTGCGTTATCCTGTACACTCACAGCGCTCAAAGTTGCGCACAACCTTGCGTAAGACCATTGAAGGTAGGATGTACAGTTACTGATCAATGCCAGGCTGCTAACACTATGCAAGCAACTTCACAACTGGCACCATGCTGCAAACAGTCCCGCGCCTGTTCCAGTTATACAATAGTCGCACCTGCAGGAAGCCAGTCAGCAGCTGTGCAGCTGCCACAGCCACGCTCTTGCGGCCGCTGCACAGCACCCGCGCTGCGATGCTGCAGATCTCGTCCCACTTTTCGTCAAAGCCTGGCAGCGTCAGCACCGTGGCCATGTTGGCCTTGAGCACCTTGCCGAGCCCGTTCAGCGCAAGCACAGTCGTCTCATCCCTGCAGGAAGAATGGTAGTGACAGGCAGCAAAGAATCACACGCCTGATCAACGGCACAACATGTGGAACATGGAACGCCACGCTACGGTGGGTGAGTGCTAACGTCCACTGCACAGACCAGAGCAGCAGCTGCTGGCTGTACACGGTGGCCATGTTGCAACATTGGCCTTCAGCACATTGACCAGCCTGTTCATTGCAAGCACAGTCGTCTCATCCCTGCAGTAAGCAAGTGCAGAATTCGGAGCAGCAAAACATCACAAAACGAGACCCGCCGTGCAACATATGTATGCAAATGCAAATCACCACCCTACAGTTTGCGAACGCTGGTCACCACTGCGGGCCATCTGGTGTACACGGTAGGCTGCAGGGCTGCAGGGCTGCAGCCGCACTCACCACTGCTTCTGCTCTGAGTTGCGGCTGTGGTGCATCAGCATCATCACCGCCTTGCCCTTTTCCTTGCCTAGCTCCACAGCAGCTGCCTCCTGGCTGCTGCTGGTGTCGCCAACCATGTGAACGTACGTGACCAGCGGGAACAGGATTTCCCAGAGGCAGTAGCGCAGCGTCTGAGCGTCAAAGCGGGACGCTTGGCTGCCAACTGCAAGGAACAGCGTGCGCACACCACTGTTGCGGACCTGCGGAACAACAGGCACAACACAGGCAGGCATGGTTACACATGCATTGGTATGGCTGTTGGGTCGGGACGCTTGTCTGGCAGCAGCGAGGAACAGCGTGCGGACGCCATTGTTGCAGGCTTGCGGAACCACAAACAGGCAGCCAATGCCGGCGCATGGTGCTACCAAGCGCTGCTGTGGCGGTCACTTGCCTTTGCATTGATGGCAGGCAAGTATGAAGGGCGCCTTATACCGGGCCGTGTTTGTAGCCGAAGCAAACCCTAGCTGCTTGGATGCATGCATCGATTGGCATGCACCTGAACAGCTGCTTCTCCTGCTGATCATAGGCACTGTTGAGGAAAAAGAAAAGGAGTCGCAGCAGCAGCCACCCTAGCTCACCTCAGGCCGCGGGTCCACGCTAATCTTCCTGAAGTGTGTGAACAGTCGCAGCAGCAGATCCATGCACTCCGCCTCACACAAGTCACTCCTGCCAGCTACGTGGGGGTCCTGGTAGCCAGCAGCAGCACCAGCAGGAGCTCCCGCTGCTGCCACGTCACCGCTAGAGTGATTACTGCCATCCCCAGCTGCTGCTGCTGCTGCTGCTGCCGCTGCCTCTACAGCTGCTGCGTTCTCAACAGATGGTCGCCGCGCAATCATGGAGAACAGGCCACCGAGTGCACCCCCAAGTGATGTGGGCGTTGTGGGCTGTGCTGCAGCTGCGGCTGCTGCTGCGGCAGCTGCTGCAGCAGCTGTTCTGCTACGTCCGAGGAGGTCTGTGGAGTTCCACAGCAGGCCGATTGCTGCAAGGCTGATGTTGATGGCGCACTTCTGTGCTGCGAAGAGGTAGACGACCTCTAGGGCTCGCTCTAGGTGCTGCTTGGGCATGGTGGGCAGGAAGTCACTGCACACAGAGACACATTCAAATCTTGTCATGTAATAACAATCGCTTGAAGCACACCAGCATAAGGCGGCATTTGGTTGAGCTGCACACCAGCTGCACACAACACGGACGTGATGCTGCATACGAAACTGCACGATGCTTTCAAAGGCAGACGCAGCCAGCAGCTCAGCTGCAAGATGGCGGCTGCCATTTGCGATGCAGACTTGCGCACCTGCTTACAAACTCCACACACTGGAAGGCAGTCAAGATGGTGCTGCAATTCACAGGCATGCTGTTGCAAGTACAACCGTGCAAATGTTCAGAGTTTGCCACACAGGCGCAGCGCACCTGCTGACTGACTCCACGCACTTCAGCAGGCAGCATTATGTACACACTTCGGCAGGCAGATGCAACCAGAAGCTCAGCTGAAACATGGCTGCTGCCATTTGCGATGCAGACTTGCGCACCTGCTGACTGACTCCACGCACTGGAAGGCAGCAGAGATGGTGCTGGCCTCCTCCCAGGCAGGCACCGCCTCCAGCAGGCGCAGCAGCGGCACCCAGCCCCTGCAACATGACACGTGAATTTTGAACATTTGAACCCAACACACAAATCTATGCAGTGGGGCCCAACCCCTGCAATGTGACGTGCGGGTTCCACAGATAGAGCACAGTGCAGTGAGCAGGTGATGCAACACACGCACGCCTGCCAGCAGGCACTGCCTCCAGCAGGCGCAGCAGTGGCACCCAACCCCTGCAGCACGACATGCGCATTTCACAAATGCGTCACACTGCAGTGAGTAGGTGGAGGAAGACAAGCACACCTGCCAGCAGGCACTGCCTCCAGCAGGCGCAGCAGCGGCACCCAACCCCTGCAACATCAAACACACGTTTCAGTGATGGGGCACAGTGCAGTGAGTATGTGATGGAAGACATGCACACCTCTGAGGCAGGCACCGCCTCCAGCAGGCGCAGCAGCGGCACCCATCCCCTGCAACACGACACGCAGATGTGACAGATGCGTCACACTGCAGTGAGTAGGTGGTGGAAGACATGCACACCTGCAGCAGGCACTGCCTCAAGCAGGCGCTGCAGCAGAACCCAGCCCCTGCAACACGACATACATGCAGACTTCAAACACTTGCAGTGAAAACCAGAATTGTTTGCGGTTTGTGCCCAGCAAAATGAATCCAACAGACGCAGAACAGTAGGAAGATATGCACGCCTGCATTCCCTGGACTCGCACTGCGCTGCTTCTGCAATGTACACCTGACACATGTGAAGCTTGACCCTGCTCACAATCATGAAATTTTACACAGCCGTCCTCACCTGCTTAGGCACTCCCCATGCCGCTGCAGCACGTGCAGCGCCACACGCAGCAGCCCCAGCCTCACATCAGGCTCCCGCTCCTCTTTATACATCGACTCCAGCGCAACCAGCAGCATGTGCTCCACGTCACCAGCAGCACTGCCACCCTGCTGCTGCTGCTGCAGAGATGCGGCTGCATCACTGCTTGTTGGTGCTGCAGGTGCCGCGCCTTTCGGCGGCAGCTGCTTTGATGGACTTTCTTGCTGCTGCTGCTGCTGCTGCTGAGGTTGACTAGAGTCTGCGGATGGCTGCTGTTGCTGCTGCTGTTGGCCTAAGCATGGGGCGCCAATGGCGCCTGTCAGTGACTTGTCTAGGGCTTCGATTGCAGCCGCACGCACAGCAGAGTTGCCGCTGTGCAGCACCTCCATGAGATGCGCCAGAAAGATGCCCCACAGGTCCTGCAGCATAAGCAACAGCGGTTGCAGCACACGTACGAGCAATAAGCATGTGCGGAGCACTGCAGTTCATGCCGCTGTTGCCCGGCCACTGGCAGTCTTGCCGCTGTCGCCGGCTCGCGCAACAGCGCAACACATGTGGGCATCAACGTACAGCTGGTGGCATCATCAGCCTCGTGAACTGCACCCTGTGGCCTCGCACTCTCACCTGTATGCGCGGCAGGTTGTACAGCAGCACCTGAACCTCCCGTTTGCCCTGCAGCTGGCACAGCTGCACGTGCAGCTTGTGTGCCCCCACTCTCACCTGTATCCGAGGCAGGTTGTACAGCAGCACCTGACCCTGCTGCTGCCCCGACTGGCACAGCTGCATATGCAAGTGTTACTTGCATACGAGGCAGGTGGTGTGCCCGCACCCTCACCTGTATCTGAGGCAGGTTGCAGAGCAGCATCTCCACCATGCGGTTCAGCGCAGACAATCGGAAGCCATCCCCAGAAGCACCCCGTCACTGCCGTTTGCCCTGCTGCCGGCGCAGCTGCCAGTGCAGCTTATGGCCCCGCAGTCTCAAATTGTATCCGAGGCAGGTTGTACAGCAGCACCTCCACCATGCGGTTCAGCGCAGACAAGCGGAAGCCACCCCCTGCAGCACCAGACCCTGTCGCTTGCCCTGCTACTGGTGCAGCTGCAAATGCAGCTTGTGGCCCCGCACTCTCACCTGTATCCGAGGCAGGTTGTAGAGCAGCACCTCCACCATGCGGTTCAGCGCAGACAATCGGAAGCCACCCCCAGCAGCACCTGACCCTGCCGCTTGCCCTGCTGCTGGCGCAGCTGCACGTGCAGCTTATGGGCCCAATCTCACATGTATCCGAGGCAGGTTGCACAGCAGCACCTGCCCCTGCCAACGCCCCTGCTGAAGCAGCTGCAGGGCAAGTTGTGTGGCCCCACTCTCACATGTATACGATGCAGGTTGTACAGCAGCACCTGACCCTGCCGCGACCACTGCTGGCGCAGCTGCAAGTGCAAGTTATGTGCCCGCACTCTCACCTGTACCCGAGGCGAGCGTGTACAGCAGCACCTGACCCTGCCACTGCCCCGACTGGCACAGCTGCAAGTGCAGGTAATATGCCCGCACTCTCACCTGTATCCGAGGCAGGTTGTAGAGCAGCACCTCCACCATGCGGTTCAGCGCAGACAATCGGAAGCCACCCCCAGAAGCACCCGACCCTGCCGCTGCCCCTGCAGCTGTGCCAGCAGCAGCCAAGCCGCCAGCAGCACCGCCAACAGGCATGGACTGGAAGCCCTGCTGTGCTGCTGCTGCTAGGGTGCGACTGGATACTTCTGACAGAACAAGCATGAGGGAAACCTGCGCACAGGGCAGCAGCAGCAAGGGGCAGGAATGAAGCTATGTGAGGACTGACTGCTGCTGAGACAAGATAGTGTTTGCTGTTTGTTCATTGCTGGTGCTGGGTGTGACAGAGTGACGTGCTTCTGGTTGATTGTTCGCATGACAACCAACCTCATCAAGGCACTTGATGGCATGGCGATTAACCCTTGATCACCGTGGTCAGCAATTGATCACCGGCCCCAAAGCGGCTAAAACCAGCCGTTAGTGCAGTGTGCCTGATCTCGCACCTGTGCATCCGGTGTCATGTCTGCACTGTGCTCAAACAGCTGGTTGGCAATGCCCAGCAGGATCACCAGCTCATTCAGTACAGAGCTTGGCCTGTCATCATGCTGCACACCAGATACACACACGCAGACAACACAGAGGCAGGACCTTCAGTGCTGCAGCAGGACAGTGGGATGGTATGCACAATGGTATGTACAAGAAAGCAGCAAGCACAGCACAGCGGGGACATGCTACACTGCTGTGCGTAGTTAGCAAAGCATCAGAGCGCGTGGCCAAGCAGGTGGCTGAATGGCAGATGCAAACCATCGCGCAAGCTACAAAGAGAGGTCAGCGCTTCTCGTCTGATATGCACAGCAGTACGTGCATGGCAGCACATGCAGAAGACCTGGTCTTTATGCAGTAGCTCTACCAGCTGTCCCCCACCTTGGCACCCCCACCAGCACCAGCAGCAGGCAGCAGTCTGTCAAGCGTGCACAGCACCTCCACCACCAGCACCCAACTTGGCCCCAGGCTATCTGCAAGCCTGAATGCGCAGTTGAACAGGATGCGCAGCGCGTGCACATTCCTGACCCCGAGGTCTGATGCACTTATGCTTGCTGCATTGAGCAGTGCAGGGCCAGCGCCGCTAGACACTTGGCCAAGACGAAGCTCCCCTGCTGCTGCTGCTGATGCTGCAGCAGGGGATGACGTGGACTGATCGTCAGACATGAAGCTTGCTGCAACGCTGGTGCGCCCGGCCTGCAGTGACAATGCAGAGCAAGCAGTCTCACCACTCAGCTGCTGTTGGGGTGCCTGTGCACGCCAGCAGCACAAGACACTGAGCGTGCAGATACGACCTGCTATACAGTTGGTTTGGCGAGCATGGCCAAACAGCTGACAGAGATGGACACCCTGAAGCTGCCGCTGCTCTGCAGCCATGCCATACTGCAGCATCAGGTATTGACAGAGCATAAGTTTGTCACAGGGTTTCCCAAGAGCTCAACCGCCGCACCTGTGCACCATCCAGCGACACACGGCCAGCTGCTTTGCCAACAGCTGCAGCCGCTTCCTCTGCTGCTGCCACGGGTGTAACAGCCGCCTCGCAGAGCGCAGCAAGAAATGCATCCCTGGCATGCACCTCGCCCATAGCTCCAGCACTGTATGTGTAGCGCTGGTATGCTTGCAGCACCTGCGTCAAGGACCACACAGACACCAATGAGGCAACACAACAGCAGTGATCAATTGATTTGGTTCATCTTCATCTCCACTTGAGTGCAGCATCTCTTTGATAGTGCGCATAGGTCTGCCACATTCGGTACACGGTGTGTACCTAAGGCGTGCAATTTCAAGCAGTTGACGTAACACGTCTAACATGCCGGGTGAGCATCTCTTACCTGCAGCATTAGCGCCCTGGTGCTGCTTGCTTTTTTTGAAGAGAGGTCATACTGAATCGCCGCATGCAATGACTTTGGCATAAACATGTGCTGCCGTATGCGGTATGGCACTAGTGTGGCGAGCATCTCTCCCTGCAGCATCAGCGCCTCATGCCTGCTTGTTTTTGAGAGGGTTCATACACAGTCGCCGCATGCAATGAGTTTGGTGCAACATGTGCTGCCGTATGGCAGTGCGTGTGGTGAACATCTCTCACCTGCAGCATTAGCGCCTCATGCCTGCTTGTCCTGAAGAGAATTCATACACAACCCAACACAATACCATGTGCTGCGGTACGGCAGTGAGTGTGGTGAGCATCTCTCACCTGCAGCATCAACGCCTCATCGCTGTTTGTTTCGGAGATAGTTCATACACAACCGCCACATGCATAAATTCAGTGTAAGATGTGCTGCCATATGGCAGTAAGCATCTCTCACCTGCGGCATCAGTGCCTCATGCCTGCTTGTTTACAAGACAACTCATACGCAACCGCCGCATGCAATGAGTTTGGTAACATGTGCTGCCGTATGCGGTATGGCACAAGTGTGGCGAGCATCTCTCACCTGCAGCATCAGCGCCTCATGCCTGCTTGTTTTGAAGAGGGATCATACACAACCAAACACACTAACATGTGCTGCGGTACGGCAGTGCGTGTGACGAGCATCTCTCACCTGCAGCATCAGCGCCTCATGCCTGCCTGTTTTGAAGAGGGATCGTACACAACACCGCATGCAATGAGTTTGGCGTAACATGTGCTGCCGTATGGCAGTGAGTGTGGTGAGCATATCTCACCTGCCCATGATGGTAGGAGGCTTGCTCATCGTCACACACGCCCCCTCCCTTAACTTACGCGGGTGTTACATGTCAACACACCCCGCGTAGCTCATTCATTCTCTCACCTGCAGCATCAGCGCCTCATGCCTGCTGCCATCATAGCACCTGCTCAGCACACTGCTCAGGCCAGCCAGCAGCGGCCGCCACAGAACATCCACCAGCGTAGACACCGTAGCTGCCGCTAGCGGCTGCTGCTGCTGCTGCTGCCCAGGGAGCCTGCCAGGCCCTGAGCTGTAAGTTTTGCGAAGCCTGAGTGCGCCAGTTTCAGCTGCCAGAGCCGCGGCAATCGCAGATGGGCTGCTGTTGGTGCGGCTGCCGCATAATCCCGCGCCTGGGGTGACAGGTGTACGCGGCGTGCCGCTGTTGCCAGCCATCGCTGCTGCGGCGGCTGCCACTGCTGCTGCGGAGCCACTGCGTACGATGCTCAGCAGGGAGGTGCTGCTGCTGTTGCTGCTGGTGCGCTCAACGCCACCTGCATTAGAAGGCAAGCACAAGGCAATGCTAGGTGACTGTGGGGTGAGGCAAAGTGAACGTGCATTCGTGCCGTCCATGTAGCGAGCTGCATGATGACAGCAAGTGCATGCTGCAACTGCACATACCTGGCACCAGTCGAGCTAACACGTTGTGGCATCAACCCTCGAGGTGTTCAAGCCAACTGCGGCTTGTCAACCTCTGTTGAGTTGAGATGCAAAGCATAAAGAGTAGCCAAGCAAAGCACTGCAGAGCTCACCTGCTGCTGTGACAACGGGTGCTAGCTGTAGCTGCTTTGAGCATGTGCTGCCATTGGTGCTGGCAACCGCATCTGCCAGCGTCTCCACGCAAGTCACCACAGACAGCAGCATATCTAGAGCAAGATACGCCACCCAGGCCTGCAGGTAGCAGCAGCGGGCAGCAGATAGCAGGCCCTTGTGAACTATAGGAGAACAAGTGACAAAGTGTTGTGCAGCGCGCACAGCGTAGCACTACGCTGCTCAGAATATGGCACCTGAGAGGCCAAGGAGAATCCATTCTGACACGTGACTGGCGTGGGACGTGAGATGCGCTGGTGGTGAAAACAGACAGAAATAGTCCTGCAGCTGCGGTAGGCGCACCTCTTGTGTTGCCGCTTGCACTATGGTTGCGCTGTCCACGTCGATCTGCAGCTCCTTGCCATCTGCCCTGCCCCTGTATATGGCACTCAGCCGCTCCATCAGGTCATCCTCAGACGCGTCTGACTGCTTCATGTACGCCTGCAGGAACACAAAGCAAGGCACACACAGCCGTTCGTCAACAGTGACCCTAGGCAGAAATAGGCACTGAGCCGCTCCATCAGGACGTCCTCAGATGTGTCTGACTGCTTCATATACGCCTGCAGAGGCAAAGAGACAGGATTGGACGTCCGTCATGTACATGCACAAGACTGCTTCAGAACAGCCATGTACTGCCTCTGATAGTAAGCCTAGGCAGAAATTGGCCCTGAGCCGCTCCATCAGGTCATCCTCAGACGCATCTGACTGCTTCACGTACGCCTGCACAAACACAAAGCGAGGCACACACAGCTTCCATGTTGGCAATAGAGACCCTAGGCAGAGCTTGGCCCTGAGCCGCTCCATCAGGTCATCCTCAGACGCGTCTGACTGCTTCATGTACGCCTGCAATGTACGCCTGGACAACCGAGAGCCATTGGTGAACCAATGTATATGCAAGCAGGTAACGTCAGGCAGTCATACACAGGTGAGCTCATTACCCCAGAACTAGAAGTTGTTGCGTCAGAGGCCCTGAAGCTTCCGTGTTGTGTCATACGCCACGCACCTGTACATTTGCAACACAGCACATGTGGCAGACATGCCGCCCACCCCAACATCGCAGCCAATCACAAGTGATCGCAACTGCTAAGATGTGCCTCATGCCGCGCACCTTCACAATCTCCAGTGCCACCTGCAGCGTGTCATGCACCGCGTTGACGTCGTGGTGAATGGACATGTCATACGCGGTGAACAGCGCGTACACCAGCTGAGGGTCGCTCATCAGCCAGCGCAGCACCTGCAGCGACAGCAGCCGCTGCCACGACATCCTGCAAGCAACACAGAGGTTGAGGCACACAGCAACAACAGCAGCAGCAGCAGGCGGCATGGTACAGGTAAGTACAAGGCATGAAGCTGACGACTGCTGCCATACCAAACACAGATGGACACAACTTCGGCAGGCCAGCACAAAGGTAGCAGCCACAGCCTGCACGCGCCAAGGCTCAATTCGAGCCCCACCAGCCACCAGGAAGGCACACTTCAATCGACACGATCTCCGTGCAACAGCACGCGCTGAAGCCACCACCCACCTGCTTGCTCCGCAGCCTGCCAGCAGTGTCTCTAGCAGCAGTACAGCCGACAGCACGGAGTGCAACCGCCCACAGAAGTACACCGCTGCAACTGCTGACACCTGACACCACAGTGTGCGAGTGCTGCAGGCCTCGGGGCCCATTACACCAAAAGCCACGGTGCTGAACCACATTCCCACGCTAGCGCAACAGTCACATGATCGACGGCCGTCATTCTCAGGCGCTGACAGGTGCACAGGTTCTATACTTAGCACATACGCGCAGCACAGGTTGCCAGCCCACCTGCTTGCTCCGCAGCCTGCCAGCAGCGTCTCTATCATCTTTGGTGCCAGCTCTGGCAGCAGCAGCACATGCTTGCGCAGCATGGCTCCCACGCATCGCAGCAGCAGCTTGGCTTCGCCTGCTGAGGCAGGCTCCACCTCTGGATCTAGCGCTGCCACTGACAGCTCAGCAAGGCAGGGGCCCATCTGCACACAACACACAGACAACGGCAAGGTTCTTGAATGGCCTAGGTGATAGGAAGTGACAGTTCAGTAGCTGTATGTAGCCACAGACCCAGAATGCTGACGCGGGCACCACCTCTGGATCCAGCGCCGCCACTGACAGCTCAGCAAGGCAGGGGCCCATCTGCGCAAGCACACAGAAAAAGGCAAAGGTGCTGAATGGCCTGGGTGACGAAAACAGCAGGTCATAAGCAGTATGAACTGCCACAGACCAGGGCCCCATCCGCAGCTCTGCTCACAACATGAATCCAACAACACCCATCAAAACGCATGCATTGACTGGCAGCGGGTAGCAAGGCAGGGGCCCATCTGCAGGGATGCCGCAGGTCGGCAGTGACAGAACGCATTCGGGCAGAGCAGTAGCCGTCGTGCAGCATGTGTGTGTGTGTGGGGGGGGTGTTTGCTTTCAGGCTGTGCGTGGCAGGGGTAGGATGTTGACTAGCTGTACAGCTGTGTGCTGTCACCCAAAATTACATCACACAGGCAGGCAGGTAGCATGCGCCACAATGGCTGAAGCACAGTGCTTGCCTGCATTTCCAACCACATAGGTAGGAGGGTGAGTCGAGTTCTCAGCGCTGGGGCATGCCCCCTAAATCCATCAGCTGCTTCTGCTCACCTTGGTCTGCAGCAGTGCCTTGAACGCACTGTGAGCCTGGAATGCTGCCGGCCTGTGCAGCAGCACAAATTCCAACAGGTCCAGCACAAACGAGCGGCCCACCAGCGGACACTTCAGCCACGTGGCAGGAGAACCTGCATTATCACATTACACGTGTCAGCGGCGCACACATGAGCATCCCCGAAATCTCTCAAGATAGTGCAGTTGCATGTAGAGCCCTAGAGTCCTACAGGCCAAGCAGCTGACACTGCAGCCACGTAGCGGGGAAGCCTGCGACATGCAAGCAGTGTGTGACAGCACCAGAAGCGTCAGCATGCGCTTATGTAATGGCTGCTGCATCCCCCCCTTTTCTTTGCACTCACTAGAAATCTTTCACACACAGTGCCCTCTACATCCGCTGCCCTTTCACAGCATGTATGGCATGGCCAACTGATAGCTTGCCAGTACTCAAGTTCCAAAAAAGAAACTATCTCACGCGTCTGCTATCCCAAGGGCTGCAAGAGCTGCACACAGAGACCATTGTATACCCGCACCTGCACACATATTGAGCAAGTCCTGCAGCAACATCACCGCTGCAATCTCACGCCCTGTGGCCACTCCATCCGTGCCGCTGCCTCCACCTGAGCTGCCCATCACTGCGTGGTCAAACAGCAGCGCCACTGCCTGGCGTATAGTTGCCGCTGCTGTGCTGACCACTGTGGGGGAGCTCTTGTTGTGGCAGTAGATGCGCATGCAGAGCGACAGCATTTGCCCAGCGCCCTCCTGCAAGGCACGGTGATGTAAGTATGTTTGCGATACACTGGCACATTTGCCGCGATAGCTCTGCGTATCTAGTCAACAAGTAGGCAGCTGATACCTGCTCCTTCTTATGAAATCAGCGAGCACTGCAGCTGCTGCTTTCCAGGGAGCTATGATGATCCCAAACATGGTACATGAACATCTGCAGCATAAGTTTCCAGCAGCTGATAGCCGCTGCACTGCATCAAGCCTCAGCACGCTAACCTGGTCATCAGCGTTGCTGGGGTTCTGCAGCAGCATAAGGGCTGTCTGCAGGATCTTCAACTTCACTGTGTCATCACTGCTGCGCTCAACCTGCAACACAGCAGAGCCAATGCATTACTTTCGTTTTGCGATACATGACATGCTCAATTTCCATATAATGCATGTGGCAAGGCGGTAATACAGGCATCACCTGCGTCACACAGCTCCCCAGCAACAGTGGCAAGTCAAGTAACCTGCTGTCCATGTTCATCGTTACCCAGCACTGAACTTCAGCATGTGTTCAGTGCGCTGTGGCGTGGGGCCGGCCCAGCATGAACACCTTCAGGTCCATTCACTGCTTTGGATTTGTCCTCAGCATGCCTAACTGCTTACTGAGCACTGCAATGCAGCAGCAGGCCCCGCAAAAGTACGTGCCACCTGCTGATCCTGCTACACACGCGAGTCATGCAGGCGGGTTGCAGCCAGGCAGCATGCACACCTGGTGCAGTGCTTGGATGATCTGCTGCCGCCCCTCATCTGACACTGCGTTGTGCGCAAGCAGCTTCTGTATCGAGCCCAGCACAGCCCCAATCAACCGGGGATTCTTGCTCTCACACACCAGCAGGAAGGGCCGCAGGATCTCCTGCAAGCACACAAAAGCACATCAGGGACAAAAAGACTAATTGGAATGTGTCAGAGCACTAATACGCACCACATTTGAGTGTTCTGTGCTGGCTGATAGACAGCAGGAAAGGCTGCAGGAGCCCTGTAAGTACACAAAAGCACATTCTCACGTCGCAAATATGCCGTAGCTCACTGCAGGCAACTGTCCACGACATGCCGTTGACAGTATGCTTGCAGGAATGCACATGGGATACCGCTGCTGCACCAACCAGTGTCCTGCAGCACTCAAGCACAGCTGCAGGATCGGTGCAGGTGCATCAGCTGAGTGCTGAGCATGCGACTTGCGGAAGCTGCATTGCATCTGCAACATGTAGGGTTTCCTCACACACAGTTGCTGCTGCATATTGATGCTGCACACGCAGACCGCACGTGCAGACAGTGCGGGATGCGCACTGATGTTACAACTGCTGGCTGAGGTGCATTGCATACCCCGTCCCTCTTCCAGCCAGGCCACACCTTCGTCCTAACTGCCTCAACACCTTTCCCCTCCTGTGCAATAGCGCGCAGCCTCAGCAGCGCTCGTTCTGCACACTCCTTGATCTGTGGGAAGTCTGTGTGCTGCAGCCAGCCTGTGATCTGCGTTGCAATGCTGTCTGTCTTGCGAGCCTCAGAGCACAGCGCTCGCAGGTCTGCCTCCAACACCTCGTAGAATGCCGCATCAGCAACTGTAGCCATGCTGCCCTGTGCGCACAGCAGGGCCCTAGAGCTACTGCTGGTTGCAGTTATGCCTTAGCAGGCAGTTCACATGCATGACCATAAACACAGGGCTGCATCCAAGCCTAGAGGACTCATCCCCTCAGACACAGCAACAGTACTGCTGCTGTCAGCACATGTAGCAGGTGGTTGCGTTTCCGATGGACTGTGTTAGACCGTTGATTTGGTTCTCGTTGCGCTGGTGATTGTATAGGCATCCAAGCACGACAGAAGGGACAACCGGGAAGCTCGTTCAGTACGTATGTTGATGTCAGGTCCTCTGCCGTACACTGCAGGACCTCAGAGGATACCTACCAGTACGATCGTTGGTCTTTGGAGCGTTGCGTGGGTACTGGGGCTCTGCTGTGTTACAAGTTTGGACAATGTCCCATGAACAACACTGTCGTGTGAACGTCACTGACCGCACCATTCGACGATGGCAAAAAGTATGCATACTCATGATCTCACGTTGACGAAGCGTCGGAGAAGCCCAGCTGTGTGCACTTGTAGTTGCACGTTTACCCTCCAAGCAGCAGAGTTCGTTGCTGCCCCTCCGGGCCAATCCTCGCAAGCATGACTATATCACGCATTTCATAGCGTGAATTCTGAGGGTTCAAGCGGTCGCAGTGCATCTGAGTGACAGAGCCAACAACTGCAGCAGCAAGCATCAGCCCCTAGCAGCAGAAGCAGCGGCAAGCTGCCACACCTGGTGACTGGACATGTTTGCCAAGCTCTCCTCGCTAGTGGCAGGTGGACCTGCCCTCAACTTCAACGTAGACCCTCATCAGTATGACACAGCATGGGGGTGCTGGACACACCACAGCGGCACGAGCAAGGAGGACGGCAGTGCAGTGTCTGTGTTCAAGATTGCTGCAGTAGACCCTAATGACGTGAAGCTGGTTGCAGCAAGGAATGGCGTGAGGCGCCTGAAGATGGTGAGCTGCTGCATTGTTTGTGCAGCTGTATGCGTAGCCAGTGCTGCTTGCAGCGCACAGAGTCGCTTCTGGTGCCAGTCAAGTGGCAGATGCCTGGCATGCCTGCATGAAAGCTGCAGTCTTCATTCAGTAACGCAGAAGCTGCAAGCCTAGTCAGCCAGCAGTGGTAGTGCTGCTGGCTGACTAGGCTTGCAGCTACTGAGTTATCGAATGAGGACTGCTGCTGTCATGCAGGCATGCCAGGCATGAACCACCTACACAGCATCACCGTCACACCCCGGTTCCCACGCAGCTGTCTTTGGCCATGCCGGCGGTGCCGTTGCTGGTTGTCCTGCAAGCGACTACCCTGCCCACAACACCTCTTTCTTATGCCTGCAACACTCACTTCTTATGCAACACTTTTCTACAAGAAGGTGATTGTACCCGCATTTAACTACTCTAGTATTGCATTACACGCTCTCTGCAGCTGCGCCACCCCAACGTGCTGGCTTTCAAGGACAGTCTGGAGCTGCAGGAGAAGGGCCAGACAGTGCTGTACCTGGTCACTGAGGCAGTGCGGCCACTGGCTATGGTACTGAAAGAGTTGGACCTCTCAGGCCACCACAGGCAAGTCAACGCATTGATTAAGAGCAGCTGCAGCAGCTAAACAGTCTAGCACGCAGTTTTGTATGCAGCTGTGCTGCAGCTGAAGTGCAGAGGCAATGCACAGCTGGGAGGTTGGCGTGGGCTAGGTACAGCAGCTGCCACTGCAGCTGCAACGGAACGACCTGCCCTAGTAGCTTGAACGCCCATGTAGCACCTTCTGCCGGCATTATATAGTGCGTCCACATCAGATATGATGCATGCTGTTTGTCTGAGCTGAACACATCAACCTGCAGACGCCTCAACCCATCTTTTTGCTGCTGCTGCTGCTGTTGCTGCTGGGCCTCGACCTTCGTTGTGCTGTGCAGGGATGAGTACCTGGCCACTGGCATGCTGCACATGACCAACGCAGTCAGCTTCATCAACAACAGCTGCAACATGGTGCGTCGCAGCAGCAGCAGCAGCAGCAGTAGTGCCAGCAAGTGTGCTACACAGGCAGGGGATGAAGCAGCTCTGCCAACACCATGCACAGCAGATCAGGCAGGCACTGTCGCGGTTTCGGTGACTTGTCGCGGCGTGTTGACACCCGCCGACACGGGGCAACGCCAGCGGCTTTGACGACGCCAGCATGGCATATGACAGCAGCGCCGCTGCAGCTGCTGGCAGCAGTGGTATGGGATGTGCAGGCAGCAAGTTGTGGCTTGTGGGGCACCTGCCCTGACCACCCGGTCATAAGCTGTTGCAGTTGCTGACACTGGTTATCGACCTGTGGCTGTTGTGACAATTGTTGCTGTTGGCTGCTGCAGATCCACAGCAACCTGTGTGTACGGATGATGCATGCTGCATCCATAGGGACGATGCACGATGTGGTGGATTCATCCCAAGCTGTTGTTGTTTGTGGCTGCTGCAGATCCACGGCAACCTGTGCGCACGGATGTTACATGCTTTCTCCATGCGGACGATGCATGATGTGGCGGACTCACCTTGTGCTGTTGTTGCTGTGTGCTGCTGCAGATCCACGGCCACCTGTGCATGGCGGCAGTGGTGGTGACTGACAGCCTGGACTGGAAGCTGCACGGCTTCGACCTGCTCTCAGAGCACGCACTGTCAGGTGCGTGGCTGCCAAGGATTGGGGGTTACAACTTGTCACAACCCTTAGCCCTGCAGCTGAAAGTGGTAATGCGGTATGGTGTTGCTCGTGTGCGGCGGTGGAGGAGGGGGGGGACGCCCTCACAGGTGCGTGGCTGCCAAAGGGTTGGGGTTACCGCCCTTAGCCCTGCAGCTGAACGTGGGAATAGTGTTGCTTGTGTGTGGTGGCGGACAGCGGTGGAGAGGGGTGGGGGGCGGGCGGGGGGGGGGGGGCGCTCGTGTGGCAGCCAAGTCGCTGTCGTCGAGGGATACAGTGTGGATGCGGCACACCTCTCTTGAATGTACGCAAATGGTTTCTTGACTTCAGCCTGCGGCACAGCCGCTCAGTGCCAGCAATTTGGCACCTGCAGCTGTGGAGTTCTTTAGCAACAGCAGCACCAGTGTTGTTTCAGGCCCGGTGTGCTTGACTGAACCCTACGCCTGACACTAGACCTCTTGCGCGTATAGGTGACTTTGCGCTGAAGCATGCCAGCTGGATGGTGGCCAGCCAGTACAAGCCCGCTGAGCTGGCCAAGTGCAGTGCACACATATGCCTCGGCAACTTCACTTGAAATATCTATTGCTGTCTGACCCATTGCCCTGTTATCAGGTGACTTTGCGCTGAAGCATGCCAGCTGGATGGTGGCCAGCCAGTACAAGCCCGCTGAGCTGGCTAAGTGCGAGTGGGAGGCGGTGACGCAGGGGCCCTCCTGGGCAGTGGACAGCTGGGGGCTGGGCTGCATGATGCAGGTGGGGGGATTGATGATTTGTTTGTCAAGTAGGGAAACACGTGTAATTGATTGTCAAGTAGGGCAGGACATTGGTGATGTATGGTGATGTATTTGGCATGGGCAATGGACAGCTGGGGCCTGGGCTGCATGATGCAGGTGGGGAAATTGACAAAAAAAACTGCACTCTTACACAGTACGTGACAAATGTATAATCTGGCACATGCTGTTCAGCATCGTGGGCGTTGGACAGCTGGGATCTGGGCTGCATGATGCAGGTGGGCAACCTTACAACCTCTAGTATGTATACTAGCATCAGTCAGAATCTTGGCAGGGTGTATTCATGGCGATAGCAGCATCAGAAAGCACGTGCAGGCTCTGTCTGATGTGGGGCACCGCTGCTGCTGTTCACCGCTGCAGGAGGTGTTCAGTGGGCAGCCGCTGAGCGCTGTGGAGCAGCTGCGCCGCACCGGCGTGATCCCTCCCGCGCTGCTGGCTGACTACCAGAAGCTGCTCAGCAGCCAGGCAGGACGGCGCCTCAACCCTGCAAAGGTGCACACTTGAGGCCTTTCAAATGCAGGCTGCATTAGTATACGTAAATACGCTTTCTGGACAGCATGCTGCTTGCTCTGCGACGTGCTGCAGCAATTCATGGACTGCCTGATTCCAACATTGCGGCTGATCGCATGTCGCTTGAGAACTGTGGCCCTGTGGGTTGCAAGTTAAGAGAAGCTGCTCAGCAGCTAGACAGGACGCCGCCTCAACACTGCAAAGGTACAGAATATGAATATACCATCAATCTATCTATCCAGCAGGCTGCATTAGCACATGTCAACAGCATAGACGCTTCCTGGACAGGACGCCGCCTCAACCCAGCACAGGTACAAACCATAACGCTAAACATGCAGGGCTGCATTAGCATATGTTCATAGCATGTGAACAAACTTGTAGGCTTCAAGATGCTGGCTGCTTATGCATAGACTCTTTCAGGACAGCATGCCGCTTGCTCGCTTTGCATCCGACGCTGCAGCATTGCGCATGGACCGCCTGCTCCGTTGGTGTGTGCAACTGGTGGTATCTTCAGGATTTGTACGTATCAACATCGCGCCTGGTTGCACTTCTTGAACAAAAACGTGGTCCTGTGTTTTCGCGCGTGCAGGTTGCTGAGAGCCGCTTCCTGAACAACAAGCTGGTGGAGGTGGTGGGATTCATGGAGAATATCTCACGTGAGTGCAATGCCATGAGGCGTGTTTGAGCAATCAGTGTGATGCTCACAACAAGCCGGTAGGTGTTGTGCGCTTCATGGAAAACATCTCACGTGGTTGCAGTCTCATGAGTTGCAATTGTGCTAGTTCTGTGTTTGGACGTTTTGTGCCTGCTGAACAACAAGCTGGTGGAGGTGGCGGGATTCATGGAGAACATCTCACGTGAGTGTCTTGATGTACTTTAGTCTTCACCAGGCATGTTACAGGCTTGTTTGTGACTGTCCAATGTTTGAGCAATTGCGTGTTGCCGAAGTACAAGCTGATGACATCGTGCTGCACTGCGTCATCCTGCTGCTTCATCACACATTTGCTGCTGCATCACAATCTCCACATCTGAGATGGGTCTCATCCAATGAAGGACACACGTGAATCTGAAATCGCTGAAATCACGCCTGCAATGCTAACATTGCAAGCCAGCACTCCATCGTCCTGCAGTGGGGTCACAGTGCTGATAGGGCGTCATCTCAGCGGCTGGGCTTGCTTCCCATACTAAGTTCCAGAAGCTCGGTACATCATCTGGCGAACACGCCATTTCGTTGTCCTGTGCAGTGAAGGACAGTGCCGAGAAGGACTCCTTCTTCAAGAAGCTGCCGGCAATGATCCCAGCCATCCCCGAGCCTGTGGCTGTGCGCAAGCTGCTGCCGCTGCTGTCCAGCAGCCTGGAGTTTGGCGGCGCGCCAGCCAGCGCAGCCAGCAGCCTCATGCTCATCGGCAGGTGCGATCAAGTAAATGGGTGTTAAATTCAGATGATGTTTCAATGACGCCATACTTTGCTTGCGTGCTTGACTTTGTCTGGCAGCAGCCTGGAGTTTGGTGGCGCGCCAGCCAGCGCAGTCAGCAGCCTCATGCCGATTGGCAGGTGGGTTAGCTGTTCACAAAGGTGTAGTGAAACCATACTACGCTTGTGTGCTTGAATGTGTCTGGCAGTAGCCTGGAGTTTGGTGGCGCGCCAGCCAGCGCAGTCAGCAGCCTCATGCTCATCGGCAGGTGCGAGGAATATACATAAGTGGATACAACGATGCAGTTTTGCCTGTGTGGTTGAGTACGTCTGGCAGCAGCCTGGAGTTTGGCGGCGCGCCGGCCAGCGCAGTCAGCAGCCTCATGCTCATTGGCAGGTGCGATGAGGATAAAGACGTCTCTAGTTTGGGGCATGGTGCCGGGACGTACGTCAATGACGGTCGGGTATGACGTCGTACTCAACGGGAGCTGCCACCTAATCTGTAGTATGCTTGAGTAATTTAGTGTGTATGGTAGCAACCAGAGCTAGGGCGCACGTATGCTGTTTGACTGCTGGTTGCTGCGCAGGTTTGCCTGGCAGTGACATCATCTCGCAAAAAGTTGTTGTCACTCTTTCTTTGACCTGCCAACACTTCTGCTGCTGCTGCTGCTGCTGCTGCGTTCACACTGCCATACCAGGATGCTGTCTGGTGACGAGTTCATCCGGCGTGTGGTGCCCAGCCTGAGCCGGCTGTTTGCCTGCAGCGACAGGAACCTAAGGCGCAACCTGCTGGAGTCAATCGACACATACGGCCAGCACCTCACAACAGTAAGTGAGCTGCGTTTGCGGTCAGAAACTTGGGACAGTAGGCTACAGCGCTCTTTGTTTTGGCACAGCAGTGTTCTATGTCTGTATGTACGCCAATGCAGCTGACCCTAGGTATCAGGCTGTGTACCATTGCCTTCGTCTTGCGGTGCTCACTGTCCCATCGACACATACAGCCAGGACCTCACGACAGTGAGCTGCATATGCTGCAGTTGCAATGTGATAGCAGACCCCTTGAGCTTTGCTTGGCTCCTCATGGTGGGCAGCGGCCCTAGTTCACTTTGGTAACAACAATGCTGGCATCGACACATACGGCCAGCACCTCACAACAGTAAGTGAGAGCTGCCTTTGCGTCCAGCACCTCACAACACTGAGCTACAGGGCCCTTCTGGCACGGTGGTGTGCTATGTCTGCATCTCCACCGTTGCGGCTGTCCCCAGGTATCAGGCTGTGTACCTTTCATTCCATCTTGAGGCACTGCAGTCAGTGCCCATCCTCCCAAACTTCTCAGCTCGCGCGGGTATTCAGTGCCTTGTCCGCACGTCCTATGTTTCCGTTGGTACTCATCTGCAGGATGTGATTGAAGGCCAGATCTATGGTCGCCCCCTTTTTTTGAATCTGGTGTATTTGAATTGTTTGATTGATTCATTGATGAATTATTGGGTTGCTTACTGATTGCAGGACTTGATTGAGGGGCAGATCTAAGCCGCTGGCACATGTTGTCAAGGGTTGCTTGCTCCCATATGCTGTTTGTACTGATGTTGCTGGAAACATTGGCGTGTTGCTGGAAACACTTGTGTGTTGCTGAAACAACTGATGTTTGGCTCATGATTGATTGCAGGACGTGATTGAGGGCCAGATCTACCCGCCGCTGTCTGCCGGCTTCACGGATGAGAACGCGTACATACGGGAGCTCACGCTCAAGTCCATCCTGGTGCTGGCTCCCAAGATGAAGCAGGCCACGCTCACACAGAACCTGCTGAAGCACCTCAGCAGGCTGCAGGTGCGTGTCTGCCGCTGCTGCTGCTGATGTGTGCTGATTGTTGCCAGACTGCAGACAAGAGTGGTGCTTGAGATGATGCATTACATGCTGCTGAGCGGTTATGTTCCAGGCCGCTGCGCTGAGGGATGCCTTGCTTCGTGTGATATGAGTGCGCTTGCAAGTTGCCGGTCTGTATCAGTATGCACAGCTCCTGCACACATGGAGCACCAGGACTCGCTGTCACAGCAATGCAGCTGGGTCTTTGTAGCAAATGCTGTTAACTATTGCTGCTGCTGCTACCTTTGCCGCTGCCACGTCAGATTGACAACGAGCCGTCTATCCGTGCCAACACTACAGTGCTGCTGGGCAACGTTGCGCAGTACCTTGGGGACACATACTGCAAGAAGGTGAGAGCTGGGAGGGCGCTGTGACGCTGAGTACGCCTTAGGCTTGGGGTTAAGGCAGCACCCGTTGCGCACCTTAGGCACCTGTTGTTGAGTGCACCTTCGGCTTGGGGTTAGAGCAGCACCAAATACGCAGGAGCTTGTCTTCGTTCAGCATGGCCTCAAGGTTCAAGTGCTTTTCTTCATCTGCAAGGTTGTGTCTGTGCATTTGTGGCTTCTGGCAAATCCTGCATGTTTCAACCTGGCCCAAAGCCTCACTGGTTACTCACTTATCACTGCTTGCTGTGCGTCATCAACCCTGTAATATGTTATGTACTTTTTTGCCAGGTGCTGCTCAACGCGTTTGGCAGAGCCCTGAAGGACTCCTTCCCGCCTGCCCGCGTTGCCGCGCTGCGTGCGCTGGTGGCAACTGTCAAGCACTACGACGCCAATGAAGTGGCGCTGCGCGCAATGCCAGCTGTATCGCCGCTATGCATCGACCCACTAACAGGTAAGCATCACGCTGGCAATTGTCGTAAGGTGGTACGCATGCCCCTGCATGCCCCTGCTTTTTTTGGTTTTTTTGGTGGAGCGGAAACTTCTACTAGCTGGCCGCACACCAGTCAGTTAGGCAAACCTAACGGCCGGGAGCCTGAAGTGCTTGCCTCACCAGTGAGATACATCACATGCAAATGTTTAGCTTCGTCCCTGCGATGGAGCACAGCTGCCTCGCTTGTGCTGTTGAGTCAGGTGTTTCACCGAGCCACTGTTGCCCTTTCTTCATCGCTGTAATGCCGTCATGCCTGCGTAAACCTCTGCTCTGTCTGAAAACACTTCTGCTTGCAGATGTGCGTGTCTCAGCTCTTCATTGCCTAGAAGCCTTCACTGAAAAGCTGAAAGAGCACGACACAAAGCTGCAGGAAGCAGCAGCAGCCGCTGCAGCAGCAGCTGGTGGCGGCGCAGCAGCCACAGGCAGCAGCAGTGCAGCAGCAGCTGCTGGCAGCAGCGGCATGCTTGGGTGGGCTATGAGTAGCCTAGCTGCCTCATCTGCTGCTTTAGTAGGCGGCGCGCCAGCTGCAGTTCCTGCTGTTGCTGCAGGCGGCATGTCAGCAGCAGCAGCAGCAACGGCTGGCCCTGCTGCTGCTGCGCCAGCTGCAGTTGCAGCGCGGCGATCTAGCAGCAGCAGCGGCACTGGCACGCATGCAATGCGGCTGGGTGGCGGCAGTGGCGCTGCTGCTGGTGGGCTTGGTGTTGCTGCTGCTGCTGGTGGTGGTGGCAACAGTGGCTGGGATGATGAATTTGATGATGAGTTGGAAGATATGGACAAAGCAGAACAGGAGGTACGTGCGCGCTGTTTGTTGGTGCAGCGCTGTTGCTTGAGTTGAACTGACTGACAGAAATGCGTTGTGCTTGCCGCACTGCATCAACCCTGCAACTGCACGACAGACACTGGTGCTGACGCATTCTGGCTTGCAGCGCATGTGCATGCAGTCTTGCCAGGCAGGTGTACACATAGTGCCGTACAACGATACATCCGTCTGATGTCTGATGTTGTGCCCTTCCTGTTGATGCATTTCGTCCACCCCGCAGGCCCGCAATCGCCTTGCCAGCCTCAGCACCTCAAGAAATGCAGCCAGCAGCGGCAGCCGGCCACATGCAGCAGCAGCTGCAGCAGCCAGGCCAGCAAGCAGCAGCGCCCCCAGCAGCAAGCCAGCAGCAGCAGCAGCAGCAGGTGGCTGGGATAACATAGATGATGGTGACGGCTGGGACAGCTTGGATTCAAGCAGCTTAGCCGGCAACAACAGCAGCAGCAGCGCTCATAAGCCAGCAGCAGCAGCAGCAGCAGCAGCAGCGAGTGTTAGCCACAGTGCTGGCAGCAGCGCTGTCAGCAGTCCTACTGCAGCAGCGCGGCCGCGGCCAGTGCGGCCTGCAGGTGCTGCTGCTGGTGGATCTGGGGGCTTGGGGGCTAAGCCTTTGCACAAGGGTGCCATGAAGCTCGGCGCGTCAAAGCTAGGGGCGCAGAAGATTCAGTTTGACTGACACCTGCGAGCAACCCGTATGCATTTGACTGTCTTGGATTAGATTGCATCAGCAATGGCTGGATCAACATCACTGCTGCAGCGGTTTCATGCACGTGGTACCTGTCTCCAGACAACGAGTGAATGGGATGGCGGAGTTGTGTCTGCCACCTTACTCGCTGATGAAGGTAGAGAGGTATATAAGAAGTCCATGCATGCGTTGCATGCCGCGCTTATGTGTCATGACACATGTATCAAGTTCAGAATGCTATCCAAGGTTGCACCTTGAGCATGTGGCCTGCCATTGTGGCTTCTTGATGAGCGTCAGTGATGCCATCACGGTCGGATCGATTGCGTGCTAGTGCTTTTCCACGATGGCTGCAGCAGGTGGCATGTTGGTACACCGTGTACGCTAGATGTGTACACCGTACGGTACGCGTGTACGCCACGTGCCATGTTTGCATCATGCATGATGATGATCATCAGTCCTGAATAATGTGGTTGCATAATGCATGATGATGACCATCAGTCCTGACTCATGATGTAACAGGTTTACACCTTCGTGCGCTGACAAGCTCTCCACCATATGCAGACCCAGCGTATAACAGACAGCATTGCCTCGCTGTGTCGTGATGGCGCCAGCATGGCATGTCTGACGTAGCATGAATACGTTTGACAAAGGCCACAGCTCAACCACGCTGCGCAGGTACTATTAGTAATCAAGGCAAGACGTGATGCTGCCCCATCCTGATTATCTGCAGGGCTTGCAGCATGCTGCGGAACACACAGAACATCGCACACTGAGCTTACACAGATGCGTCTGACACAGGCGGCGGGACACAGCCGAGCGTCAACGGCTTGGCAAGTACCGTGCATCCTGCGGTAGCAGCCTGCTACCACAGCAGGCTGCTGCACCACACAAGCACTCAGCACAGGTACTCGCCCTGCAGCTTATTTCAGCTGCACCACAGTCCATTCAACCAGTCTCAGCGGGGGCTCTTGAGAGTCACCACCACGCCAGCAGCTGACGCCACTCTGCAGACCCCATCTCAGAGGCTGAGATCTACTAGCAATAGTACTTTTTGCTGGTGGCCACTCACGGCAAGTTGGGTAGTAATACGCATACTGCAAGCTGCAGCAGTGCTGCCTGCAAGATGGCGGCCGCTGGCTGCGTCACATGCTGGGCGCGCTGATGCGCCTCTGACATACCAAATTGAGATCAAACTCAGATCTCCAAAACATGATGCGGCATTTGACAGCCATGGCTGACAGTAGTGTTGCGGCAGTGGGACCACAACGGCACCACATGCAGCCATTAGTATCTCAAAACCCTGGTTGCAGAGTTTGTTGAACGACAAGTACTGGCACCCCGGCAGAGCAGCCTGCAGCACAACTGTAACAACCGCGAGCGCTGCCAAAGCTGCAACAGCTGATAATACAGAGTAGCAGTGCTGCCTGCAGCAGGTGTCTTTGCAGACACACATTTGGCCAACAACGTCAAGTGTGGTGGCAGAGCGTGGTGATAATGTCCTTCATCCATTGCTGGATCGCAATGCACTCATTCGACTTGTGAGCCTGTGATGCTTGTACGACACTGCACTCCGGTCCTGCGCTCTGGTGTCAAGCACTGCGCAACAGGCTACATGTGCTTTGATACTGGCATACTGCCACCACTGCATAATGCAGATTCTGATTCCTCAGCATGCTGGTATCAGTTGTCACACCATACATCGCACTTCCTTGTAGAACCCTCGGGACACCAGAACCCTTCGGTTGAACCTCACAGACGTGCTTAGTGCAGCTCTCCCACATACGTCGACAACAAACAAAACCAACACGTACAACAGAAGGCGAGCCGCAGCCCTGACATCATACACTTGCGCCAATGCACGGCACGTGGGTCAGCACCCACCCAAGTGTGTCTGCCGTGGCTCTCCTCAGCTCATACACCACAGCCCAACCACGGCCCAACATAACAGCAAAGCTGCTCCCTGCTTTGTCAACTAACTGACCCAACCGCGGGTTTTCAAAACACGCCTCACCAAGTTCAGTCACCAGTTCGGTCAGAGCCCCACAAAGGGCACGGCACGCGTGCTTCACTTCTGCGTAACCCAGTCACCAAACTCGACAGAGCCTGGCTCTGCATGCTTCAGGATTGCCTCTGCAACCTTTGCCTTCTCTCGTGTTGAGAAGCTCTCCAGCTGCTGACCGTCCTTGAAGAAGACAAACTTGGGCACGCTGCGCACATTGTACTGCTTGCAGAGCTGCGTCACCTCCCCCTCATCGTCATCGTACCTGCATAACATGGACAACAAGTGTTCAATTGCCGTACTGTTGACAATGCAAGCAAAGGCAGGCAAGCAAAGGTACACAGCGGTATCTGCCATCAGCATGGGCGCGCAACAGAACTCAAATGCAAACACCAGCAGTGCCGCTGCAAATACGGTCAGCCATGATTGCTGACTGAACACACACAGTCCAGCATGAATGCCGCAGATGACCAGTGACATCATTCAACAGCATCCAAGAGCCATGTACGTAACCGCCAACTGCCACTCACACATTGTGTTTCAGGAACACAATTGGCTGGCTGCTCTCCTGCTGCTGCTGTGTGGTGGACTCCCGGCACATTTTGACAAAGCCAGGGTAGATGAACTTGCACGCGCCACACGCTGTCTTGAAGAAATCAACCACCACAAGCGTGCTTGGGCCTGCTGCTTCCAGTGCTTGCTGAAACTCCTCAGGAGTGTACACCTGCGGGCAGGAGAATAGATATAGTGTTAATTCAAGGGCGGTGTTGTGATGCCTGGAAAGTGTGCCTGTGTATGCACATCATCTTAGCAGAGGTTGGTTGCTGAACGCCGGTGCATCAACTGCACTTGCTGCTGCTGCTTTCGCCGCTGCACCATTGTTGCTTTCAAGTCACGGCAGTTGAGCCTGGTGCTGACCCACTGCACGCACAGCTGCATCAGATACGCCTGACACAAGCAGCAGCAGCAGCAGCAGCAAGGCTGCGTGCTCACCTCTGTTACGCACTCCACTGGGCACTCCCATTCATCATCTGCTGCACGCTGCTGCTTGCTGGGCTGCGGCTTGTCAATAGTCTGCGTGGTGCTGCCTTGCTGGCCAGGGATGGGCAGCCCCCGCTCTTTCCTGCAAGCAGTCCAATTGATATGTTGACCATTTGCAAGCCTATCATAGAGATAGCAGTGTGAATGAGTGCTGCGTCTGTCTCGCTGCACAGCTACAGTGTTCAGTTGCTTCTGTGCATGGAGCCATCTGCGCGGTTGCTGCAATGACTTCTGTAACAGTGCTGACTAGGTTGATGGTCCTGGTTCTGGCCTTGCCGTCTTGCCCTTGCCAATGCTGCTGTTCCTCAAAGACGGGACAATCAACCTACCTGAACGAGTCAAGAATTCCTTGCGCCACTACGTTGCGTTGGCTCGGCTGCACTAACTTGCAGCTGCCCAGCTGTTGCAACCTGCAGGAAGTGGTGATGCAGTAGACAGGTGGGGGTGAAATGCCGCAGCAATGGTGGCTGAACTGACAACATCCGGAACATATCAGTGTTAAGATGTACATAGCGGCTGATTGAAGCCGTTGGTTGCCTGGGCAGTCTGTTCCGGCATGTGCAGCAAGGGGTTGCCTCCGGGACAGCGGAGCCAGCGACGCATTGCAGTGCTGACGCACGCTGGCGAGTATTAACAATGCATTAACATGCAGTAATTAGACTGCAGCAGCACTCACCGCTGGTGCTGGCATACTGGCGTGCCGAGCACTGGTGCAGCGGTTGATTTCAGCAAACAGCTCTGCATCGTATCTCCTTGTTTCTTATGCTCACCAGCAACGGTTTCTACTTGCAGAAAAGTAAACGTTGCGATTGATTGCTGGTGAAAGGGCCAGGACAGGCAGACAGCAGTACTGAGCAGTCAAGACTGTACGAAGCACTCTGAACAAAATCTGACACAACAAGCTGTGAATCACCTTTGGGCTTGCATTCGACCTCCAGCGTCATGAGTGAACACCCTGGTCACATGGCAGTTGTCAGCTCATCAACAGTGACAATGACGAGAACAGTTGAGGCAATGTGTGCCTGCTGCTGCCAGCCAGCTATGCGGCTCACAAGACAAAAAACATACGTGCATTTCAGCCAAACCCAACGTGCACACACCCCACCCTCACCACTGCTGCTGCTCCTGCTGTCACCATCCTTTCTCAGCTCCTTACACCAGGAAGTCAATCAATTTGAACGTTCGATCTCCGCCAGTTTCACGCTACCCAACACACCCAGCACACCACCCTCAGCACTGCTGCTGCTTTCATCATACAGCACCGCAACTCCCACTCCAGTAATGACACTGCCAGCTGGAACAGTTAGAATCCAGCTCATCTCCTGCCACTGCGACCCTGCCAGCACACTCGACAGGTCAGCCTGCCACATGGCATCTACGGCGACTGTTCCTGCTGCGGCTGCTGCACTTGCTGTTACAGTTGTCACTGCTTCACCTGCTGTTGCTACTGCTGCTGAGCGCAACAGCTGTAGTGTCACTCCAGATGCTGCACCATCAGCAGACATGAGTGGCTGCTGTGCTGCTGCTGCTGCTGCTGCTGCTGCTGCAGGTTCCTGCAAGCGTGAGAGCAGCACTGCCGTGTCTGATGTCACCACTGATCCAGCATTGGCTGGTATGTGAATGACTTTGCTGCTGGCTGCTGCTCCTGTTGCTGCTGCAGCAGACTGTACTGCTTCTGTCATCACCCAAATCACAGGAGGTGGATTTGAATGAGCCTGGCTGCTGCCAGCTGCGACATCGCTGCTGTTGCTGCTGCTGCTGTTTGCCAGCGGTGCTGCATACACACAGCTGACCTGCAGGGAAGTCTGCTGCTGCACAGGCACAGCAGCACGGAACAGCTGCAGCAGTGCCACCTGCTGCTGTGCCGCTTCTGCTTCCCCCTCTTGATTTGGCAAGACGCAGAGCGGAGTCTGTGCGCTTGATGCTACATCCACATTCGCTGCCTGGCTGCTGGTGCTCCCAGTTGCTGCTGCTGCTGTGCCATTCTCTTCTGCAACCTGCTGCTGCTGCTGTGTTGGTGCTTGCTGCTGCTTGCACAGCACTAAGCAGGAGCCTCCGTTAAACGCCGTGCATGCTGACAGGCGCGCAACCACAGGCCCAGACACCACCTGCAGCTCCAACACAGCACCAGCACCAACACAGCACGACCAACGAGCAGCAGTAAAGCACTGCACCTGCTTGGGCAAGAAGCAGCACACGCGCAACCTGTACAGCAATGCATAAGGTTGAACTGCAAGTCAACAGCTGCTGCATAGCTACTACATTTGCACTCTGCGTGGCAGCTGCAAACTTGTAGGCAACAGTTACCTATGGCATCCAGACAACACACAAGGCAACTGTTACCTATGGCATCCAGACAACACACAAGGCAACTGTTACCTATGGCATCCAGACAACACACAAGCGCAAGCCAGGCTACATTCACAAGCCGGACATGCACAGGAATTACATGGTATAATAGCTCTGTAACGCCTTGTCATTGTTACGACATCTGCCCTCACCTGCTGGCTGATGGGATCCCTGCAGCTGGGCAGTGTGTCTGTGAGCAGCATGTTGAACCAGCCACTGCTGCTGCTGTCGGCATCTCGTATGCTGACACCCCCTCTGTCGTCATCATCACCACCACCAGCAGCAGCAGCAGGGGGTGCACCAGCCACCATGCTGCCACCTTCAAACCAAGCCAGGCCTGCTCCTGCATTGAAGCTGCTGCTGAAGGGCAAGCTGTGCAGCACAGCATGGCTGCAGCCCCACGCCGCTTGCACCTGCAGCAGATGCAGCAGGAGCAGCACCATAGCTCAATCACCTACATAACCAGCTCACGTGTTCAAGCTTCAGACTCTGCTCAGCGTGTGCCACCACAACTCCTGAAGCTCGGCAGAGCCTTGTGACACTCATCAACACCAGTTGCTGTAGCAGCACATTCTCACCCACGTCAGACCACAAACCGCCTCCACACCCTGCTCACGTGATGGCAGGTGTGGAGGCGCATCAGGTTTCGTCATTGTCACAAACACACTCCCTAACCACGGGTGTTGCGTGGTAAAACACCAGGCGAAGCTGATCATTTCTTTTCTATTTGCTCACCGTGTGCCACCACTGCTTCTGCAGCTGCGCAAACCTGACCTTGTCCAAATCCTCATTACAAAAGTTGCTTTAGCACCCCAGATGCACCCGTACCAACCCACTTCCAACCTCACACCCTCACCGTGCTCACCGTGTGCCACCACTGCTCTTGCAGCTCCGCAAACCTGGCCTTGTCCAGATTCTCATGCACCCAGCCCGGCGCAAACAGCGCAGCCGACAGCCCCGCAGCTTTCGCTGCCGCCAGCGCCAGATTCGTGTTGAAGCCTCCACCTTTGAAGCAGCCCCTACCATATACATCTACGCCCACAAGCACGTCACGTGCACGTGCGCCTGCTGCTGCAACTGACTCTGGGAGGGTGGAGGGCTTCCAGCAGTAGTTGAGAAACAGCGCGTCTGATAGGTCGAAAAAGGGCCCGTTGGATTCTGGGCAGAGCTTGTTCTGCCAGCGCAGCTTGCCCGCTGTTGTGACAGCGTCGTACCTGCATGAATGGATTCAAGGGCAGCAGCAGTTCAACAAGAGAATTGCCGAATCAAAGAAGGGCCTGAAGAACTTTGGGCAGAGCTTGTTCTGCCAGCGCAGCTCGCCCGCAGTGGTGACAGCATCGTACCTGTCAAACAAATCCAGATGCAGCAGTACTTCAGGAACAGCGCATCAGTTCAGTCAATGAAGGGGCTGTTGGATTCTGGGCAGAGCTTGTTCTGCCAGCGCAGCTCGCCCGCAGTGGTGACAGCGTCGTACCTGCATGCATGTGCAGCAGCAGTTGAGAACAACGCATCTGATTAGTCAAAGAAGGGGCTGTTAGATTCTGGGCAGAGCTTGTTCTGCCAGCGCAGCTCGCCTGCGGTGGTGACAGCATCGTACCTGCATGAATGGATTCAAGTGCAGCAGCAATTCAACATGACAATCGCCAAATCAAAGAAGGGGCCGTTGGATTCTGGGCAGAGCTTGTTCTGCCACCGCAGCTCGCCCGCAGTGGTGACAGCGTCATACCTGCGTGAATGTGCAGCAGTAGTTGAGGAACAGCGCAGCTGACAGGTCGAAAAAGGGCCCGTTGGACTCTGGGCAGAGCTTGTTCTGCCAGCGCAGCTCGCCAGCTGTTGTGACAGCATCGTACCTGTCAAACAAATCCAGATGCAGCAGTACTTCAGGAACAGCGCATCAGTTCAGTCAATGAAGAGGCTGTTGGATTCTGGGCAGAGCTTGTTCTGCCAGCGCAGCTCGCCCGCAGTGGTGACAGCGTCGTACCTGCATGCATGTGCAGCAGCAGTTGAGAACAATGCATCTGATAAGTCGAAGAATGGGCCGTTGAAGCCTGGGCTGAGCTTGTTCTGCCAGCGCAGCTCGCCCGCAGTGGTGACGGCATCGTACCTGCATGAATGGATTCAAGGGCAGCAGCACATAATCAAGAAAGTTGCCGAGTCAAAGAAGGCGCCGATGGACTCTGGGCAGAGCTTGTTCTGCCAGCGCAGCTCACCCGCGGTTGTGACGGCATCGTACCTGCATAAATTCAAGTGCAGCAGATTTCAACAGGAATTTGCCGATTCAGATAAGGGCCGTTGGACTCTGGGCAGAGCTTGTTCTGCCAGCGCAGCTCGCCTGCTGTCGTGACAGCGTCGTACCTGCATGAATGTGCAGCAGCAGTTGAGAACAACGCATAATAATAATCAATCCTTGTAAGCCATACCTTTCGGCATCGGCAACCGCGCCTCACCCTCTGGGGAGGCGGAAAGCAGACTGATTATTCTCTCTATTTTCGGTGTAAGGTAGACCACCCAGACCCTTACACCC
>CADDIJ020001723.1:0-41279 GCA_902809745.2 Tetradesmus lagerheimii | reverse complement strand
GTGTGTATATAGCCAGCAATCGACGGAGTCCTGCGGAGAGTCGCGAGGACATTAGCAGCATCCTTCCTTCGGCTTTCGCCGACTGTATCCCTGAGTCCAGGGACACACTGCTTAGGCTCAGAATCGAACCTGCAACCTTTCGGCCACTGATCGTCCGTCATTACCACTGCGCCACGTGTTTAACGTCCCGCCGGACTGCAGCAGCAGCAGTTGAGAACAACGCATCTGATAAGTCAAAGGAGGGGCTGTTAGATTCTGGGCAGAATTCTGCCATGCAGCTCGACCGCAGTTGTGACGGCATCATACCTGCAGCAGCGGCACGGGAACACAGAGCGTGGCTGAGCTGCGGTTGCCACTGCTACTCCCACGGCAGCTGTGGTGCTCAACTGAGGTGAGTAGATTTGCAGATTTTGTTGCGGTGGCATCGTCTTGACCAAAGCCCTCAACAGGTAGACGAAACTGCTGAATGACAACTTTCACCTTGTGCAACCAGGCCACGGTGCGGTGGGCACATTCATGTTCTCCGACCTGCACGTGACTGCAGAGCACAGCCCTCTCCCTGTCCCTAGCGCACCCCTCCCCCGGACGCACACACACAATGTGCTAGCGATATCAACGCAGCAGCTGCGTGTTGGTGCCAAAATGCCCAGTTCACTGCGCAAGATGGAGTTCAACACCTGGCAGCAGCAGCAGCAGCAGCAGTCCACTCACCATACGACCATGCCCTGGGGGCAGGCCGCCCTCATGCGCGCTCTCAGATAGCCCACTAAGTGCAGCATGTTCTGCAGCCTGCACGTAACTGCAGAGTAAGGCCCTCTTCCTGTGGCCCCTTTCCTCAACCCCTTTCCACCCCCTCCGTCTGCCGCCCACACACACCGCACCAGCTACGCAGCTGAAACTTGCAACACCAACTGGTATGTCCACTCACCACACGACCATGCCGTGGGGGCAGGCAGCCCTCATGCGCGCCCTAAGATAGCCCACACAGTGCAGCATGTTCTGCAACCTGCACGTGACTGCAGAGCATGGCCCTCTTCCTGTTGCCCCTTTCCTTTACCCTTTTCCAACCCCTCCGCCCCCCGCCCACACAACGCACTAGCTACGCAGCTGCAACATGCAATACAAACTGATATGTCCACTCACCACACGACCATGCAGTGGGGGCAGGCAGCTTTCATGCGCGCCTTCAGACACCCCACAAAGTGCGGCATGTTCTGCGGCCTGCACGTGACTGCAGAGCACGGCCCTCTTCCTGTTGCCCCTCTCCTTAACCCCTTTCCACCCCTTCCGCCCCCGCCCACACACCGCACTAGCTATGCAGCTGCAACATGCAATACAAACTGATATGTCCACTCACCACACGACCGTGCTGTGGGGGCAGGCAGCGCTCATGCGCGCCCTCAGAAACCCCACAAAGTGCAGCATGTTCTGCAACCTGCACGTCACTGCAGAGCACGGCTCTCTTCTTGATGCCCCTTTCCTTCACCCCTTTCCACCCCCTCCGGCCCCCGCCCACACACCGCACTAGCTGTGCAGCTGAAACTTGCAATACCAACTGGTACGCCACTCACCACACGACCATGCCATGGGGGCACACCGCCGTCATGCGCGCCCTCAGGTATCCCACAAAGTGCAGCATCACCACCAGTTGCTCCCTGCTCAAGCTGTTCTCAATGTTGACCAGCCACCCCTCAAAGCCGTAGTGACGCGCTACAGCCACCAGCTGGTCTGCTACTGCCTGCGCACTAGCACGAGAGGAGAACAGCCGGTTGCAGCGCTGCTTGCCCTGGCCAAACTCTGTTATCAACGTGCCCAGGACCTGCGGCAAGTGCGCAGTGCGGCATTCAGTGCACATTCAGTTTGATTGATTAGACGCCACATGAGCGGACTGTCAGCTCGGTGGCTTGTGCTCTGGTGTCGGGTAGCGCCCAACATGTTTCAGGATTGTACTTTAGTGTCTCGTCTTAACATCTGCCACCAGTACAAGGTGCAACACCGCCTGCTTTCCTGCAACACTGTGGCTACTTGCACAGTCACATGATACTGTCGCTGAGGAACACAGTACCTAAGCTAGCAGCTGCAGGCTGTTGATATGTCGAGGCAAAGATACCGCCAATGCTTCCTCCATGCTCTGCAATCTGGCAGTGCCCCCAAACAACATGCGGACCAACCAACACACTCCTGCTTCCACAGCTTGCATTGCTGCTGATTGTCCCTAGCCTTTTCAAAGAGAGAGTAGTCACATGGGTCCAGCCACCATCTTACACGGTATGAGCCACCCCAATTGAACACACGGTCTGCCCCCCCCCCCCCCCCCCACACTCCCCGCACCTTGACGCCGTGCTTGTGTGCCGCATGGATCCATCCTGTGGGTGGGATGCTGACCATATGGTGGCTGAAGTACACAAACACATCTATGCAGTCCCAGTGCCACATCCGGTACTGCCCACAGCCAGCCACACCGGCCAGCGACACTTCCTCTGGTAGGTATCCCCCCATCATGTCATGACACACTAACAGCTGCGGCTGACCCTGCTGCTGCTGTTGTGAGGTAGGCAGCTGCAGCGGTGTGGTACAGCTGCAGGGATCATCAGGGGGGTTGTAGCGTGCACTGCTGTCATCTGCTGTAGAGCTGGCTGTGCTATCCCCTCCTCCTGCTACTGCTGCTGTCATTGGTGGTTGGGGTATCCACTCTGGCGGCTCTGCTGTGGAACCAGCTGTGCTATCCCATCCTCCTGCTACGAATGTTGGTGCTTGGGGTGTCCACTCCGGCAGCTCTGGTGTGGGGCTGTAGCGCGGACTGCTGTCATCTGCTGTGGAGCTGGCCGTGCTATCCCCTGCTGCTGCTGCTGCTGCTGGGGGCTGCCACGTCAGCAGCTCTGCCACTGTTGTGAGGGGCCTGCAGATTGGCGGGCCTGGGAAGCCACTCTCAGGCCACGGCTGCCCCTCATCTGCTTCAAACTCAGGCAACTTGCACGCAAACAAGAGGGGAAAAGCAGCCAGCAAGTCAGCAAGGCAGCAATCGGATATGGGATGTGCTGGGGCACTTGCAGGAATGCACTGTGTGGGGTATGGGGCCCCAGTATAGCCGCCTGCTGGCCACGGCTGCCCCTCATCTGCTTGGAACACTGGCAACTACCGCACGCAAACAAGAGAGGAACAGAACAGCATCAGCAAGTCGTCAAGGCAGCGATGGGATACTCTGGATTAGGGGCCCTTGCAAGGGTTTATGGTGTGATGGGTGGACCCCTAGCAAGAAATCCAACTGCAGGCCACGGCCTGCCCTCATCTGCCTTGCAGTCGGACAACTTGAAGAAGAACATTCCTCCAAATCACATAAGCAAAACAGCAGAGAGAGATGAGAGGGGCAAGAAGGGGCAGAACGCAGTGCACAGGGTAACCAGTGTGGTGCCAAGCGGCAGCAATGGCAGCAGCAATGCTGGGTGTGAGGGAGGCTACGGTCATGCAGAGCAAACCTGCTCTGAACCGAGGCAACTGCTGTCTTGCTGCTAATAAACGGCGGACTTTGTGTTGGCACATTTGTCAAGAGGTTCTGTTTGAAACTGCTTGGACAGGGCTGTGCAATGCTTTGATCATAATCATCGCCGCAAACGTTGTACTTCCAACCAAGCTGCACCTACCTGCTGCTGCCTCTTAGCCCACCACCGCTTGCCCTTACAGTACAGTTCATAAGGGGTGTTGCCTGTCAGCAAGCATGCTGTGGTTATGCTCCCAGCTATGGCTGCTGCAGCAGCGATCGCAGCAGTTCTGCTTCTAGTGTGCAGATGTACTGCTCCTGGAGACCTGCGTGTAGCTGCCAGCATCTCCGCAAGTGCAACAACAGCCGATCTTGCTTCTGTGAATGTCAAAGTGCCGCTTGGGGTAGCGTGCTGCTGGTGTATGTCGAGAAACGTCCTGCTGCACGACCAGGGCTTTCTTGCTAGTGTTACTTGTTGTAAGACCCAGCACGATGAGCTGCGTCACCCTTACGTGCGCATAAACAGTGTTATATCCCAGTTACATACGAATCCTGTAGCTCTGCTTGCACATTGCCTGTCCGTCTTGATGCAGGCCCAACACCTTTGCCAGACACGCGCCAGCCCTGTTCGGCATGCGCATAGTGTGAAACGTTTGTACCTGAAGGGATCAGTTGCAACCCCTCAATCCTTTACGATCCGTACTTCTGGACAGGAGCTGCGTAGCATGCATCAACAGCAGCAGCAGGACAGGTGTGTTGTCCAGTTGCTACTGCAGCATACTTGATCACATATCTGCTCATCATGCCGACAAATCTAGATAGGATTCAGTGAATCTCTGACGATGTGCTATTGCTGGGGTCGGCAGGCTGGCTAGTAGTGCGTCTGCTGACATAGTCCATGAAGCAGCTCACAAGACAAGCAGCCATGGCCGGCACGCAGCATCTGCCCAATCAACAGCCATGGTTCATATCAACACATAACCGTCAGGTGGCATGTCAGTATCTGTCTGGTCTGCAGCGTGTGCTGCATCTCAAAGTTCTGCACGCTGCCTTTTGCAGGGGCAGCAGCGTGTTGCTGCTGGGCACTGGCGCAGTTGCAGTCGCAACAGTTGCCACCCTGTTCCCTCCTCCAGTTTCAGTATGGCTGCCCATAGCAGGCGTTGTCGCTGCTATTGGCTTGCTGGCAGGCTTTGCACAGTGGGTTTTGGCGCAGATACAAGGCGGCTCAAACCCTAGTGGCAGCTTGAACCCCAGCCAGGTCTTAGAGCTTGTGAAGAAGCGGCGATCCGTGTTTCCCAAGGACATGACTGGTGGGTGCTGGGTGCGGACATCACGTCAGCAGTGCAGCAGTGCGTGTGCTGCATTGCAGGAAGCATAGGTATGCGATGCATCTGGCTGCACCACGGAACACCATCAGTGGTAGCACGCCTGCAGCAGCGTGGTAGTAGCACACTCATCTGATGTGGCATTGCTATCTTTTGCCTTTTGCTTGTTGCCCCGTCGCGGCAGAATGGATTGTCACGTCTTTTGCGCACGGAGTCTGCATTCAATCTGTACTTCCCTTTGCACCTGTGCAGGTGACGCAGCAGCCATATCGCAGCAGCAGCTGGAGATGATGCTAGACGCAGCACGCTGGGCGCCAACACACAAACTGACAGAGGTACGCTAAACCGGCGCTGTATGAGAGTAGTAATGGCATGCCAGGCAAGCACCTCTAGCTTATATGGCAGCAGCAGCAGCATCAGCGGTTGCGGCAGCCATACCGCTGGCAGCGCTGTGTTGCAGCTTTACGCACACCATCGTTGGCAGCTGTCCACATGCTAGGCATGTCTACACATGCTTCCTCTTGCCCAGCAAGGTCACGTCAATGTGGAACATCACCATCGCACAAGCAAGTGGGCACCCCTGGCACTTGCAGCGGCTGGGTTTGCTGTACATCACTGTAGCGCGCACGTCCGTGGCCTTGCACATGGAATCTGGCACAGCGCTCCATCTGAAGGTGCTTTCCTGCAAGTGCATTGTGTGCGCGGGCATGTCTTAACTATAGTGTTTGTGTTCCGCTGCTGCAGCCGTGGCACTTTGTGGTGCTGTCTGGGGCCAGCAAGGCAGCTTTTGAGGAGCTCACCATTGAGCTCTGCCAGCAGCGGCTGGCACCTGAGAAGGCTGAGGCCACGGTGAACAAGCTGCGACGCAAACAAGCCAAGGACTGGCCCAAGGTGTGTGGTGTATGCTGCAAGACCCAAGCAACAGCAGCAGCAGCAACAGCAGCAGCAGCAACATCATGGATGGGGAGTGGTCTGGGTGTGCGAGTTTGCAAGATTGTCACAGCCGTAGCAGCAGCAGGAAACGGGCAGAAGAATTGCAAACGAACGTTGCCAACATCCATGGGCGAGTTCATGCCAAATTTGCGGACCGCCTGAGTCTAGATCTGCTGTATGTGTGTATGTACTGTTTGCAGGTGCACTGCTACATCGCCATCTGCATGAAGCGGCACGAAGAGGTGCCAGAATGGGAAGAGATAGCAGCAGTGGCCTGCGCCGTACAAAACATGGCGCTCGTTGGCAGCAGCATGGGCGTGCACGGCTACTGGTCCAGCTGGCAGCCTGCAGCGCGTGACGCCCCTGAGATGTATGCGCTGCTGAAGATTGATGCCGGCAGCGGGGACAGGTGCCTTGGGGTGTTTGTGGTAGGGCGCGCGCAGCAGGAGCGGCTGCAGGGGTACCGGCCACGCAGGCAGGAGCTGAGCGAAAAGGTGCTGTGGCTGCAGTGATCTGCAGCTGGTGCATGGCACCATACAACATAAGTATGTTAGGTGACAGTAGGAGTGGCTGCAGGGGTACCAGCCACGCAGGCAGGAGCTGAGCGAAAAGGTGCTGTGGCTGCAGTAGTCTGCAGCTGGCGCATGGCAGAATGCAAAATGAGTATGTTAGGTGGAAGTAGGAGTGGTTGCAGCTGGTGCCTAGTACATCTGGTACGGTGCTGTACCACTAGTGGTAGCAGGAGCAGCTGCAGGTGTGGCGACGGTGCAGGCGGGTGTGAAGTCACTTTACTATGGAAGGTGCCGGGCTGCAACAGTGTGCAGGGGTGCCTAGTACATTTGGTACAGTGGTAGCAGGAACAGCTGCAGCGGTACTGTCGATATTAACAGCGCAGGCGGTGTGAATTGGAAGGTGCTGGGCTGCAGTACTGGGCACATGTCAGCCGTGCGGGCGCGCACAGCCTGCACATGGTTACGGCATATATTTGCGCTCTTGCACGCAGCTGTGTGCGTTAGTAATGGCTTCTAGCTATGCGTTGCATTGTGGCATTGACACACATCAACAATAGTGTTACAAACGGTTTGCTGCTGTGGTTGGGTAGCTGAAGGCAGCGCCTTCAACGATGGCGTGTGCACGCCACATGTGCACACGTGCTGCAGTTGAACTTGCCACTGTGATGCGGCAATGCCCATGCAGCAGCAACGGTTGATGCAGCTATCAACCTTTGCTGTTGGTTAGAGCCCAGCCACTGGCATGCAGTGCATGTTATGTGGTCGAAGGCGCCATGCTGCGTGGCAGTTACCATGTGAACATGATTGCAGGAAGACGCATACTGGCATGCATCACTCTGAGAACGGCCTTTTCACGGACGTGGACGCGAGTGGCACGTACGTGCACGCATGCACCACGTATGGCTTGGTGCAGGCATGCCCATGGAGTGGCACGCGCGTGGCATGCGCGTGGCACGCGGAGCAAGAACACTCCATACGTGCCAAGCCTAGACCACGCTTTTCCACGTATTTCGACGTATTTCCACGTGTGTGGCACGTATGTATGTAAAGAGTTAGCGGTACTGGAAAAGGCAGCATGCAAAGCAGGTACAGCAGGCAAAACTCTCCCATCCTGCCTCCCTCAGTGTGCAACCCAATGCTGTCTCGCTGCGACACGCATGCACAGCTGGCCCACCCACTGTAATGCGCCGCTGACTGTCAATGCTGAACAAGTAGAGCATAGCTGTCAAGACCCAGGAGCTTCCGGGGCACCAACCCTTCTGCGTCCAGGGAGCATCAAGCAGAGGGCTGCGCATGCACGCACTTCGATATCTTGAATAATTACCTGAAGTCGAAGTAGAAAAGGCAGCGGCAGGGGGTTCTTCACGGGCTGGTGCCCTCAGAGAACCTGGTCCTGCCGCCCGTCTTGTACTCCGGCTTGATGTCACCAAGATTCTTCAGTGACTGAACCCAGCAATGCATCCTGCAGCAGGGTACACTCAGCAGCAACACACCAGAACGAAAGGCATGCAAAATGGCAAGCATTACTGCTGTGGATCACCTGGTACGCGTCCAGCCCACCCTACCCACCTCACCCACATACGCTTGGCAACAGCAGAGCACCGGTACCGGCGATGTTGCTGATCCAAACATTTCACAGCAGCAGATTACAAGATTAGTTAGTGACAAGAGTTAGTGACAAGAGTTAGTGACAAGAGTTAGTGACAAGAGTTAGTGACAAGAGTTGCTTACGCTTGTCACAGGATGTCAGCTTGACACCCTTCTCTACAGTACTGTTTGCCATAGGTTAGCGGATACAAATGTGTTCCCCGCCTGGGGTTTGGGTCTTGATCGCCAGCAACACTTGAGAAGGGTAGACCGCCAAGGCAGCAGCAAGAAGAGAGCGAGCCAAGAATAGGCAGTTACACCTGAGACAGGAAAGATGCTGTAGAACAAACTGCATCTGAAACTACCATGATCGACAACTCTGTATGAAAACAGCCATGGAACATGTGAACAGGCATGCATGATGCAAGGAATGTGGGCCCTGTCGTGCTGCTGCTGTCACAACAAAGTACAGTACTGCACATCTGCCAGCACAGCCACTGCGTGTTTGTCATCAAACATAACACGCATGAAACGATCAACATTGTACCATAGCAACCCTGCCAAGCAAAGCAGCCAGCGCACTCGACCAAACACTCACTAGGTATGTATGTGCCACTGTGCTGGTTCTGCGGGCCGGCTGGAGGATCACCTGAAGACGCGTCTGGGTTGCAGCAACCAGGTTGTCATGTGTCTTTGTGTGGCCTGCCTTGCACAAAGGCACGGAACCCAAGTGTAACTACAGCTGTAAAGGTGGCGTGCTGACAATGTAACAGATGTACTCAGACATGAGCTGGCCCAGGGCGGCCCTGAACGCGAGTGAACCATGCGTGCCACACACATTGCCCACTGGTGCGGGTTAACAGGACACACACATTTGTGCCAAGCAGCACAGCGGCTGACTTCTGCATGTCAAGGATGCAACATACCAGCAACTAACTCAGATTGAACCTGTGCACAGTGCAAACTACAGCCATTGCCACCATAAGTTAAGACCTGCCTGCATGGCATGCAGGCAGGCACAGGCACGCAGACAAGGCAAGGCTGGCATATGCATATGAAACACAGCAGACAACTCCACCTGCATGATACTGCTTCTTGCCTCGTCACAACTGCTCACTGAGCTTGTCACAACTGCTCACTGAACGGTTGAGTGCTGTCCAGCTTGCTGCCCCAGCAGGCTGGTCATCTAGATCTGTAACCAGCATGATCAAGCCTCGCCAGGCTGGTTGCTGGAAGATGTACCTGGGGCATGCAGAAGATTCACACACAGCAATGCCTGCAACAGAGCTGCTGTTAGTGAGCCATACATGCATGCAGGAGAATGAGCCACCGCTGCTGCTTATGATTATGAGTTCACCACTGACAGCGGTACCCACTAGCTGGTATCAGCCACTCTCATACATTCTGCAAGATAAGGGCGGACTCTACCAACTTGCAGGAACGTGCCAAACTGTGTCCAGCCAGGACTAGGACTTGACAAAACTGCTGCTCATGTCGAGTGATGACCATCTTGCCACCCCAGCAGGCTGGGCATCTGTGACCAGCATGACAAAGCCTCAGGACTAGGCTGGTGCCAGCAAAGGTACCTGCGGCATGCAGAAGATTCACACAGAGCAGCGATGCCTGCAGTAGAGCTGCCGTTAGTGAGCAATAGCATGCATGCAGGAGAGTAAGCCACTGCTGCTGTTGTTTTTGCTGCTGCTTTGTTTGTGTGGTGTTTGCCCCAGCTGGAGTTGAACCAGCGACTCCCGCAAGCGGGTGTTTTGCCAAGTAAACTACGGGGCATTGGCCCAGTTGCTTGGTGCCCCGCGGGCACCTTGTGGGCAACTGGACACTTTTTTTGGCCCAGTTGCCCGGTGCCCCGTGGGCACCTTGTGGGCAACTGGACAATTTTTTTGTTTTGGCTGCCTGCAGGAGAGCTGCGTTAGTGAGCAATAGCATGCATGCAGGAGAATGAGCCTCCGCTGCTATTTTTGGGGGGGGGGGTGCATTCTGACCTGCCATGTTGCTGCACAGCATGTGAAATTACTTGGCCACATGCTTAGATGCTTCATAAGCTGCCCACTGCTCATCCTCTGACATGTTGCAGCAGTGCACATCAAGCACATCTGCAAGCTGCTGTGCTGCACTCTCAGCTGCAAAGCGCTGAGCCTCTGCCTTGTTCTTCACCTGGGGAGCAGCAGCTGCGCGCCTGAGTGCAGCTGCCTTCGCCAGCCATTCTGCACGCTCCTCAGGTGTCACGCTGGGCTGGCCGGCCTTGGCTGCACGAAGGGTGGCCAGGGCAGCGTCGCGGTCCTCCCTGTTCTTCAGCAGCTGAGCAGCAGACAGTGTGTCAGACGTCATTGGAGCAGCAGGGGGCAGTGTTGCAAGGCACCTGGCCTTCTCTGCAGCGTGCAGTGCAGCAGTGTTAGAAGAAAGTAGCTCCAGGGACAGCTCAAAAGGCTTAGCAGGCTCTGCGGCAGGGGCAGCATCAGCAGGGTCAGGAATGTTAGCAGAAATGATGATTGCTTCGACACAGGGGGGGACGCCAGCAGCTGCCTGTGCACAGGTGAAGGAAGGAACAGGGGCAGCATCAGCAGGGTCAGGAATGTTAGGAGAGATGATGATGGCTTCGATGTCGAGAAACACGCCAGCAGCTGCTTGTGCACAGGGGAAAGAAGGAATAAGCAGGGTCAGCAGCAGCAGCAGACATGTCGAGGACCGCGATAGCTTCGACAGGTGAAGGCGCGCCTGGAGCCTGTGCGCAGAACGACAGGCAAGACGTGAGGTAGTTAATGATTAGGCGGCAAATGCACAGCGAGGCATACATGAAGGCCGAAGGCACGATGCAGAAGAGAGCAAACACACACGCAGAAGGCTGCTGGCACGCACACACAGGCAGCAAGCATTGCCAGGCACAGCATATAGTAAGGAACAACTAACTCGATTGGGAGACGGATTGTAGCCATTCTTCTGATAGTAGGTTGTTTCAGTAGTGTGAGGTCAGGGGGTATCTCGAGAACGCCGGTTGTACAGGGGGTGACTTGTACAGTTGGTAGAGATATAGGGAAAGTGTGCTTGCTTATATAGGGGCAGCGGGCTGCTAGCAGTCGAGCGGTCGTTTCAGTCGCATCGACCTCAACTCTGAGCTCGACCCGTGAGCTGAGGTCCAGAATCTGAGCTCTCTGGGAGCAAACGCCCGCAAGTCGCATCGGAATTCACAATCCAACCTGCAATCGACGATAATATTTTTGGAACGAGCGAAGCAGCCTATGAGCGTCAGGACCACGTCAGGCTGAGGCGAACAGTGCATCGTGGACTCCAACAAGCAAACGCAGTCCTCCGCTGGCTTTCAAAGGATATTTGATTCATATAGAAAGCAGCACATATCCTGGCAACTGCTATGCATGGGCTCGGTCTTGGCTAACCGTGCGGGAGTGCTGCTTCGAAGCAATTCCCTCAAAAGCTGTGCAGCCAGCAAGCTTTGCAGCCTGCAGCTGAGTGAGTGACTGCAAGGATTGGTGTATTCCACACGCAGCTGGCCGCAGCTAGTTCGGGTGCAACACCGACGCTTCTTCAAGCAGCAGCTTGCGTGGAACAGCTCGAGCCACACGGAGAAGCACTGATAAGCAGGCGGAGCTTGAGCAAGCACGAGAACCGCTCAGCTGGATATGGAACAGTACTATTGCAGCTGCACAGCAACTGTGGTAGGGACCTGCTAGAGGCCAGGAGCAACAGAGAGCAGCACTGCAGCGGTACCAGCATCCAAAGAGCATCCTTCAACAGTATTAAACAAACGCTGCAGTAGCAATGGTATATCGACAGTGCTAGCCCAGAGCTCCTGCAACATGCACGAAACAGCAGAGCACTGCTCGGCAGCGGAACTACCAGGAAGGGCGTTGACTTTTGCTTGCAATTGACCATCTGCTAGCCTTGCAAAGTACAATCTTGTCTTGCTGACAGTGCAAGACTGTGCAGAGCCACAGTCCCGTCGCAAACTGCGCAGACCTCAAGCCGACCCAGCTCAACTTCGAGCCTGAGCACGGCTGAGCTGTGTGCAGGGCCTTTCTGGGCATGCCCAGCTTGCAGGACAGCTGGAGCTCAGGCTGGGCTCAGCTCAGCTGTGAGTCTGAGCAGGGTTGAGCTCTTTGCAGAGGTACCCTCTTGACTCAGCTGGACTCGACTCAACTGAGGCAGCAGCTGATCAGGCATGAGTGTTGCTGCCTTTCCTGCACCGCTTGGGCATATAAAGGGCCCCACCACGTCCAGCAGACCACAGACAACATAGATTATGTCTTCCACACACACATGCTCACCACTGCACCAACCACCAGGGACAGGGAGCCTCCCTGGCTGCCTGCTGCTCATTTCTGCTGCTGTGCAGGCCCCCACAAGCCCTGCATTCCTGCAGCAAGTCCACCTATGTCTACGCTGTCAAGGTAAGTGGCTTACAGGTGAGTGGACAGCAGCAGATCTGGTGCTGCCTCATTGCAGCAGCAGTATGCCTAGCAGCAGCATGCATGCATGCATAAGTTGCCAACCCAAAGGGTTGGTCAGACAGACCTCCTGCTGTGTGGAATGGCTCAAGGTCCCCAGGGCACGTGCCGCGGGCGCTTGCTCTGGTACTGACCTAGTGGTGCTAGATGCAGGGATCATGGCTGATAGCCCTATATATATCTATATATAGCCCTGTCATGACACCGACCCTGGTGATCATCCACCTAGCCCAGCCATGAAGCATGCACCAGGTGCCAGCACGCAGTACTTGGTAGTTAGCAGCAGCGCGCATAGCTAGCTTGCAGGAAACAAGGTAGGTACCGTGGCTGGGCTGGGCTAATGATGCGTTCACCACAACATACATGTGCTCCACATGTTGCCTTCCCGTGCTAACCACTAACAATGCCCACAGTGCTGCTGTAACGCCTGCCTACAAGCCACCAAGCTCCCAGCCACCAAGATCAAGTCCATACCTCCACTGCCGAGTGTGCCGCACAGGGGTCCTCCCTGCCAGCGGCATTGTACAAGGGGTGCCCTCTTTAGGGTGAATTTGTGTTTTTCAACACCCCCAGTTCAATGGAAAGCATTCTGTTGCATGCACACGTGATGCTCTCCGCAGCAGCATGAGCTGCTGCGGTTGAATTGCCATAGTGTCGTGCAGTTCAACTACTGTGGCACCGCAACTGTAAAGAATGCAATGGATGCTGCAGTGCCTGTCCTTTCACAATGCAGCTGTGGTAGGACCGGCTACAGGCCAGCAGCAATGCCAGACAGAGCAACACTGCTGCAGCGCAGCATCTGATTCCAGCATAGACAGCAGCATCTGTCGTTGATGCAATACTCAGCCGTCAAGGCAGGCCCTGTGACACTGTCACGCCACGGTGCCAGGGCAGCACCGCTAGACTAACTCAATACACAACACCCTCATCACAGCTCTCAGCAATCAGCAACGCAACTTGTCTGCAGCACAACAGCTTCAAGTTTTCTGCAGCACAACAGCTGCCACGACAGCAGCATACCTCCCTACAACAATACCTTTCCTCTGAAGAGCCGCTGTGTCAGCACTACGCCGCGCACTCTATGCGGCACCTGTTAGCGCACCAGCGCTTCAATCCTCAGCCACTCACACCAGCTGGCGGCAGCTGCACAAACATTGCGCCCTGCGTCTTCTCCATGTCTGCTGCCAGCAGTGCAGCGCCCACCATGTTGCTCAGCCCCAGCAGCCAGCTGAGCAGCGGCAGGCTGCCCAGCCCGCCAGCCACCAGCCCAAAGCTGCGCAGCTCACCGGAGCGCTGCTGGGCGACAATGGCGCGCGAGTCTGCAGGCAGAACAGGGAAGGAAGAAAAAGAAGGAAGGCCACCGGGTGGCAGGCTTGAGAACGTGCTATTGAGCTTGGTTGGAGAAAGTTGCTGTGTGTAGTTCAAGTGTTTGCAATGATGCGCAGCAACTGAGCCGGGCGCCTGCAATGCACTGCTGCTGCTGCTGCTGCTGATGATGATGTGCTGCTGTAAGCGGTCAATAATCAACGCATGCTGTCACGGCAATCAAGCAGCATTTGGGTGCAAACTGCGCAATTCATGAAGTGCATGAGAGTCAAGCACGCGCACACAGCCTGCGCACCTGCATCGCGTGGCACGCCTTTGCGGTCCCAGTACTTTGACAGCAGACGCATTGCAGCAGCCCCGCTGTCTCGCAGTGCCAGCAGTGGCAGCAGTGGCGGCACCAGTGTGCCAGCAGCAGCTGTAACCAGCTTCTTTGCCTCACGCACCAGCATACCCTCGCCATGCGGCTGAGGCTTGAGCTGCAGCTGAGTAGCAAAGGATCCTACGTCTGTTACGCCACCCAGCAGCAGCTGCATTGCCTTGCTTGCCAGGCCACCCTTACGCCAGGCCTCTGCTGCTGCTGCTTTCGCTGCTGCACGCCGCTGCTGCACTTTGCTACGGCAGCGGCTAGCGCATCCTGATCACGCTGCTGCATTGGCGAGATCGTGAAACCCTGCAGCTGCATTGTAGCGTCGAACAGCCGACCCTGCAGCTGCTCAAACTGCCTGGAGAACAGCGCATACACTGGCAGCGTTGACTCTGCAAGGACGACCACACCAGCTGCAAAATGCGCCAATAAGCTGCCCCCTTCCATGCCAAACAGCTGAGAGATGAACTGCACGTGGCGACTGTAGAAGAAGAAAAGCCAGGCTGCACTGGTAGCAGCAGAGGTGGCTGTGATGCTGACCAAGAAGCGGCTGACTTTGCTGCGCAGCTCAGGTGCTCTTGAGAGAACCAACATGCCGCGAAGAGGGTACGTCCAGCCGCTGATCAGGCCTGCCGTAGTCAGCGGCATGTTTGCTGTTGGAGCCTGGAGCAGCTGCAGCGGGTGCCAGAACTACTGTTGCTGCTGCTACTGTTGTTTCGAAGTGACGATTGAAGTTGCTTAAAACGCTATTCTTGAGCAATAGATCACAGGACGCATCCACAAGCCAAAGGAAGGCCTGCCAGGGGCATGGCACGGCATGACGTGTCACGCTGGCAATCATGTGCACGCTGACTAGCCCTTGTTGTTTTGATTGATTCGCTTATAAAGGCGTTTTGATCTTTGATTGCTGCGTATGTCGTGGCGTGAACGTGTCCAAGGTTGCTATCCAGGACGACTATGCAACGGCAGAGTCCACAACGAACTAAAGCAGATCGCTGCACACACCGCTTCTGCGTATCCTGACGACGCTCTGTATGCTGCTGGCTGGTCGTGCTGTTACCCACGTGGCTTGTACTGCCACTGCTGCTGCAGCCAGTAGTACTGCTGCCCGGCAGGCTGTGGTGCAGCTGGCCGTGCTGCTGATGATAACGATGACACCGCACATTTGGTGGCTCACATGGCCTGCAGTATTGCCTGCGATGCCATAACATGTTTGCTGTGGCACCGCACCAGCAGCATACGAGACCAGGCAGGCGCTAATGACATAAAGCTGCAAGATGTTTTGAGAGTTTTACAAACTGGAAACCATCATGTTCACAACACGGAGGCAGCACCAGTTAAAGAAGTATTGCCTGACATTCAGTTGTGTAGGCTACGCCACATTCACAGGTGCGGCCGCATCTAAGGCTCTGAGAAATGACTCGTATACGTAGAATCCCAACGTTCCTGCAGCACACTGTGGTGCCACCATCTCACTAGTGTGACAGAGCCCACCTGCTGAGTCAATGGAGGAAGCGACATGCTTGCAGACACCAACCCAGCAGGGGTCGAGCACTGCGCATGGTATAAAAAAGCATGCAGCCAAAAGCAGTTGACTCCAACAGACTGGTGACTATGTATTGGGGGTGTCAGGGCCACTCCTGCTAGCAGCTGCTGGTGGCTGCGTTGCGCATGCATAACTAGTGCATATGCGGTGCCCAGGACCTCAAGACTGCCCTGAACATTGCCAAATGCAACTCTCAGGGTTGGAAAACACAAAAGGGTGACACTCTGCTCTCTCTTCGCACACAGAAGCCGCTTCTGTGTACAGCGTGCGACGCATGCGTTCTCAGCACTGCTATGACCACACAGCCAGCACTCTGTTGGTAAGCCTCCTATGACACTTCGCATGTACACAGACACAAACGCAAGCAATGCGTACATCCACGAATCTTCAAGAGCAGACAGCTGATCTACTAAACTACAACAACGCTAGCCCACAACTAATCAAAGATATGGCCCCAATAATACATTCCAGTGGTTGTGCCTGGCGGCAGCAAGTTAAGCAGCGGCAACAGCAGCTGCTGCTGCTGCACTTGCCAAACCAGCAGCCGCTCATATACATGTGCGTGCATGCACTTGCAAGCCACTTTAAGACGGCCTCACAGCTGGCTGATGCTGACTCAGCACCACCTGCTGCACACACGACGTCCTACATGACTCATCATTGCATGCCAGCAGCAGCACGTACACCTCACCACCCGCCAGCCTGCTGCCAATCACAACATCAACACTCCGCGTTCCCCCAGGTATATCTGGCGGCCCAAATGCATCGCCAGCTGGCTGTCTTATTAGATCAACAAACATTGGATCAGCTGCCACAAACAGCCGGAACTGATCTACAGCTGGCGATCCAGCTGGCAGACTCCATGATACGGTCAGCACGCTTGCGCCGTCACTGCCAGCTGCCTTGACACCTGCTGGCTGCTGCGTCAGCAGGGGCCTTGCAGGACTTCCAGGTGCTACCAGAACCCTGCTAAACAGCTGCACCCCTGATGCAGCTGCATTGGGTGCAGCTGCAGGCCCCGGTGCTGATGCCCAGGGCTGGAACGTGCCAGGCACAGTTGCAATGCCAGCTTGTGCATTGCTGCTTCTGTGAGTCCGAGGGTAGCTGATCAGTGCAAGTCCAGGGTTCACGTAGCGGTTTTGAGCTGACAGTGTCATTACGTAGCCTGGGTCGCTGAGGTGAGATGCGTAGAGCCAAGTGCCGTGGGGGTTGTCCATGGCGCCTGCTGCTTTGAGCTGCTTGCTTTCAAGCTGGCTGTTGAAAGCTTTGCTGTTCTTGCTAGGGCCACGGATGCCTGAGGAAGCAACAGACAACAACAGACCAGAGTGAGACAGATCTGTAAGCACTGTGGACAACCCATTCATATGACACATGGGGCCTATCTTGTGCATGAGCAGCACTAGCGCCGCTGCTGCCAGACATACCCATTTTGTGCCATAACTAACACTGTTAGCAAGAAACTTCAAGCAGAAGTGTGTGCAACTTACAGTTATCAGCGCTTACCTATAATGGTGCTGCCTCCCAAGCCTTGCTCTGAGCCGAACATGTCCCTGTAGACGTATGCGATGCTGCCGTTCCGGAACAGGTAGGCCTGGAACGTCCCCAGCAGCATGGGGTTGCTGGGCGTCATGACGTTGGTCCACTGGATGATGAAGGCACCTAGCTGCTCGTCATGATGAGTCAGCACAGCATCTGGCAGCAGGTCATCTGCAAGGTGGCATCAGCATCAGCAGCAGCAGTAGCATGGCGGTTCTTGACAAGCGAGGATGACTGCTGTGGATACTGTGTGTACTGAAGGATGCTATGATGCTATGCAGAGCAGCAGTTGAGCATGTATGGATTGACTGCCATCAAGAAAGCAGCTTGACTTGGGGCCCAACATTGTGACAGCTGCAGCAGCACAGTAGTAGAGTGAGTGCCGCTCCTGCCCTACTGCTAGCACCAGCAGGTAAGGCGCAACACCGCCACAATGCACACATGTTGCGATCGAGCCATATCAGAACATGGCACGTGTCATTTGCCCCAGACAATGGCCAGCACTGGTCTTGAGCCCAAGCAGGGCCCATCTGACCACTTCATCACAATGCATGCACACTATGCTTCAGCCAAACAAGCAAACTTACGGCCCGTTCACTCACCCCAAAACACTGCCAGCACTGGTCCTGAGCCCAAGCAGGGGCCATTCGGCCACGACGTCTCCACATTGCACACCTCAGCTGCACCACTGTCGCCAAATGACACCCAGCCGTTGCTGGAGATGGTGGCTGTGCTGTAGCTGCTGCCATAGAGGTTGACTGCAAAGGGCAGTGTGACTGACTTGGCTTGATCATCTGCCCGGCTTAGAATGCTGGTGCCTGTGGTTTCAGCTGCGGCAGGGCTGCAGTCCAGAAGGCTTGGGTTGGGGCTGGCCACTGCAGGGGCAGAACACCACACAGGGACAAATAAAAGAGCTGGACAACATCTCTCCAGCTATGTGCCTCCGGATTGGCAATATTCTCCATCATCAACATGACATACCAGTGCTATGCTGTGATCCAGTGTTACGTTGAACAGCAAAGCTAACTGTGTGCATGTGCCGTGTGTGGCGATCCCACAAACCCCATCCTGTGTCTAGCTAAACGAAGTTGTTACATGCTCACCTGCTCCTATGAGAGTGACAGCTGCAGGTGCAGGGGCCGGCTGCCCAGCCACAGCCACAGAGTAGTAGAATGTCAGCGACTGGCCCGGAAGCAGAGGTGCGTCACCGATAGAGAACTGAATCTGCTGCCTGCTGCTGTTGCTGCTGGGAACGGCTGCAGGAAGCACTACTGCTGAGCCGGCTGCAGGTCCTGGTGCAGTGATGGTAATGCTGACATCAGCCAGGTTGGTGTCTCCAAGGTTGTCATTTTTGAGCACGTCAAGTGTTACTTTTGACTGGGAGGGTGTTATGCGCGCCACATCATCGTAGAGGGTGATCAAATCTGCAGCCAGCAACACAATATCAATCATATTAGAGTGGAGATGCTGACACAGCAAAAGTCAGGCACAGGCATGCAGTTTGATCCTGGCACATCTGATGTTGATTCAGTGTTTCGCAAACTGTCAGGGTTGAATCACACTGCAGGAGTACAAAGGACTGCGGTTCAACTGATGTGACTGTGGTCAACTGCCAGCAGCATACAACATACCTTCCACAACAACTGGCATGGCTGGCACTGCAGGAAGCAGCACTGGTGGCTTTGGCACTGCTGCTGCTGGCGTGTGTGGGGCGACAGCTGCAGGTGGCTCAGCAGCAGCTGACGCATCATCACCATCTGCATCGTCATCAGGCTTGGGTGTTGCCGGGCCTGGTGGCTGCTGCTGCTGCTGCTCATGCGCTGGCGGCTGCTGCGGCTCGTCATCAACTGTTGGTGGCTGCTGCTGTGCTATGGGCTGCTCAGCTGCGGGTGGTGGGCGGGGTGCAGCTGCGCCTGGAGGATGAGATGCCGTATCATTGTAATCTGCAACACAATACACAGGAACAATCAGTTGCACACCTGGTGAGGGCAGCCGGCGATGTCCAACCTGAGAGCTGCAATACTGTTAAGAGCTCAATGCTGCAGAATCAACTGGTAGCTGCTGGGATGCTTCTGCGGCTGCTATGCTGCATCTGCAGACATTCAATTGATGCTAGCTGGTTTGGATGCTTTGTGCGGTTGGTGCTCTTCAATCAAGGTCAATGCTTTGTTTGCTGGCCGGCAGATAGCAAGGAGAGGGACCCACCTGCATATTGTGGCAGCCCACACTTGCCATTGCTGCATGAGAGAGGCGCCAGGCAGATCTTGCCACAGCCACCACAATGCGCACTGTTTGAAAAGAACGTCAGCACATCTGCCTCACACCCTGTTGCAGCAAGGCCATCGCAGTCCTGCCAGCCTGGTAGGCAGCGCGACACTGCGCACTGTCCTTGCACGCATTTGCCTACTGCATTTCTCAATGAGCAGCTGCCGCAGCTACTGTCGTCGTTATCGCCAGTAACGGTGCTGTCATCTTCTGCTGGCGGTAATCCAGTAGTGCCACTGCTGCTGCTGCTGCTAGATCCTGTCTTGTCAATTGCGTCTGCATCCTTTGTATCATCAGCACTGCCAGCATGCTGTGCATCACTTCCTGCAGTAGCATTGCTGCTGCTGCTGCTGTCAGCATCTTCTGCTCCTGGCGCAGTCACTACCATGGTCTGTTTGTCCAATACAGATCCTGTGATGGGGTCCGATGTTGTGCGTGTGACCTCCAGCTGGCCAGTTACACCTGATGGGGCTGCCCTGCTAGTCACCACCACTGTCGGCAGCTGCTCCACCAGCAGGCTGTCACTAACAACTGTTACTTTGAACAGGTCACCCAGCAGCTTCGGCAGGATAACAACAGATGCTGCTGCTGCTTCACGCCGTGTCTGATCCATCCAGGAGCCCCAGTCAGCTGCATCACTGATGTCACTATAGTCATGCCGATGAATCTCAAGCTCCACTGAAAGGTCCAAAGTGCTGAACGTCTGCACCAGACCTTGAACACTGCTGCTGCTGCTGCTGCTGCTGCCGCTGCTTGTGACTGTTACGCTGAGCTGCTGCAGCCGTCTGCGGCCCACCGCTGCACCAGGCCACCCATCCCACTGTGCTGTGCGTGTCAGCTCAATACTGTCCCCGTTGCAGATCAGCTGCGTAACATTGACGCTGTCAACACCCATTGGTAGCAGCTGCGCTGTGTACGCTGCTTGAAGGCTGCTGGTGAATGCTTGGATGGCCTGCAACACAATGTATGCAACCACAGCAGCAGTAGCATGCATATGCCAGGGTGAGCAATGCCAGACAGCATGCCAGGATACAAGCAGAAGGGATGCAGATGGCGCTGCGTTGATGTGCGCGATGACATACCACCACATGCACGTGGCTTTGAACAACTGCATTTGACTCTGTTACCAATTCCTGCTGCTGCCGCACTACTGCTGCACTGTCTGAACGTGACTGATTTGAATGATATTCATAACTGCATGCATACAGCCGCACCTGGTCAGTACTGAAGAGCACGTCGCATGTGTAGGCCAGTACAGTACCGGCAGGCGGCTCCACTGCTGCTGACACACTAAATGGTAGGGACGTTTCCACTGCTCCTGTTGCATTAGCTCCTGGTAGCCGTGTTGGCATCCGTGGCTGCTGCTGCTGCTCCTGAGGCTGCTGTGCTTTGCGCTGCTTGGATATGCCTGTCACCAGCAGCCAACAGTATGAGGAATGGCTAGTGCTTGCAGTTCAGCCTGCAGTGCTGTACCATGCCCTGATCAGATTTATTATTGCACGCGGTAACAATACAAGATGATGTGCAGGCAGTGCATGTGTCTTACAGCATGTGTACTGCGCCCTGATTAGTAGAAGCTGTAGCTGTCGTGCAGTAGTGGTGGCAGTACATTATTTGGCGCACCTACGGCAATTCCGATGCTGAGCGCCAGCAGCACCACCATTCCTACTGCACATGCTACTCCCACTAGCAATCGCTTGCTGCTGTTCTTGTGTTGTGTGGTGCCTGCACGTGGCTCATTCTGCTGCTGCAGGACCTTGTTTTGACTTGGCTTCGGTTGATACGCACCGCCTTCGGATGTTATATACACGACTCCGCACACAGATGAGTCTTCATCATCAAAAACAGACGAGTCTGAATGATAGTACATCGAAGGCAGCCTTCGCACGTTTGTGTCGCTGCCCGCCATCTTGGCATCAATACAGCTTTCCGGGAGAGCGTTAACAGCTGTCACACATGCATTGGAGCTTTCTATCAGATAAAACGTGGCATGTGGACACGCCCGAGAAGCAGCCAGCTACGTGAAGGTGTCACACGCGAATACTGGCGGGCCGCGGCCCGCCCATCCCCAACAGGCCACAGCACACACACAGTCCGACAAAACATGATAGTAGTTTTCAAATTCACAGTTCAATGTTCTTCTGCCTCTTTTCGCGAATGATGTCCAGCCACTTCTTTCGCACTACCTTCCCGCAGTGGCCATCAAAGACGCCCTGCTGCTCATCAAACACTTTGTGGCCTCCCACAAACGTAGCAAGCACCTTGCCCTTCAGCTTCATGTCAGTGTACGGGGACAGCTTGTGCTGGTGACGGTTGTGCCCAACACTGGTGTCTGCTGCTGCCTCTGGATCCCACACCTGCAGGCAGCAACAGCAGCGCGGTTTGCCTGCACTCGACACTTGCAACAGAGATGCCCACATGCTTACAGGGCATATCAACTGCAGCAGATTCTTGCAGAGCAGACTATTTACTACTAGCCCAAACCAAATTGTAGCAGCACAAACAACCATAGCTGGTTAAATTTGTGCGACATCAAACAGGTGATGCTTTGAACACACGTTGACCAAAAGTCAAACCCCACGCGCTCACCACAAGGTCTGCGTCCATCTCTGCTGCAATGAGGCCTTTCTTGTGCAGTCCCGTCAGGTGTGCTGGGTTGGTGCTGAGCAGGTGTGACAGCTTGAACAGGTCAACGCCAGCCTCTCGCACAGCAGTCCATGTGGCAGGAAGCAGGTACTGCATCCCTGCAACACAGAACCAGCAGCGGCGGAGGCAGCAGTGAGGATTAAGACTGTTGCTCCTGAGCATCCTGAGCATCAGCAACAATACTAGTGCAACAGGACCAGCAATGGCCCTGTTGGTGCAGCAAAACTGGTACCACCGACTGCTGGCATCAGACTTGATATGGCAGAAATCATGACAAGAGCAAGACGACAGAAGCCCTGTTCATACGAGGTTTTAGGGTTTGACCGACCTGATATGCCTCCCCAGGCTTTGAGGAAATCACCACTCTGTGTCTCCTTGAGCTCTGCTGGTGCTGGCGAGTGGTCACTGCTGATGATGTCAATGTCTCCAGATGCGACAGCATCCAACAGCCCACGCCTGCACGGCGGCAGCAGAACACAGAGTTAGCAGGACACTCCATGTACACACCACGGCTGCAGGCAACAGGCAAACGCGGGCTTGCTACTTGTGACATCATTGACAATGATAGCGGACAACACTCGTGCCGCGCACACAACATCAGTCAATCGTCCCTGTGGGCACAGAGACAGAGGCAGCTAGTGGCCATACTGAGTGTTTATTAGCAGGTACAGCTCACTCTGGCTGCCAAAGTGCGCTGGTTGCTGTTGTTGAATGCGACACACACCAAGCCAGCAGCCACTGGGGCCACACAACCTGCAGGGCGGCTTGCCACAAGAACATGGAGCAAAAGCAACCTGCACACAAAGTTACTGTTACACACAGCAGCAGGGGTCACGACAGCAGACTTGCGCCCACCTGTTCTGCTCATCCCTGAGTGGCGGTGCACACTTGAACTTTGTGTCACCGTCAGCAATCTGCTCCGCGCTGAACAGCAGGTAGTGCGGGCACGTCTCCACACTCAGAGGCAGCCGGCGCTTCACGGCCTGGTGAGAAAAACGAGCCAGCAGTGGCAGCAGCAGCAGAGAGGCTGGCATCAGTTTCAGCAGGGCCAGCACATGACAATACAGGTGCCAGGCCTGCCGCTGCTGCTGTTTGCTATGCCCTGACTCACACCCAACCCTCATCTCTTTCAGCACTTCCAGAACATTGGTGCATGTTAGCATCTCAAACATTTGCAGCGGCAGCCGGCGCTTGACAGCCTGGCGAGCAGCAGCACATTGACAGCAGTGGCAGCAGCAACTTGCTTTAAAAGACGCTCGCATCAGTTTCAGCAGGGCCAGCACACCACACTGCATGAGGAGCTCACGGCAAGCGTTTGCTGCTGCTGCTGCTGGTGGTGGTGGTGCACCCTGGCTGGTGCTGGCACCTGCCGCGTTGAGAAACACTTAACATGGAAGCGCAGGTAAGACATGCAGAGCAGCTCATGGGCAATGGGCAATCAGCTGCTGCCCAGCCAGCAGCGCACCCACAAACTTTCTCAACGTGCACTGAATCCTGCAGCTCAACAAGCAAACACGGCCAGCGCAAGTACAGCACTCGTATGAGAATCTGGGACAAGAGCTCACCCTGAACCCCTCCACGTTCTTTGCGTCTCCCAGGTGTGCGATGTGCAGGTAGAAGCCGCGTGTGGGAGGGATGTGCTCCTCCACAAGTACGTCGATGAGCATGTGCGCTGCATCCTCCTCAAATTTGGCGGGGCGCGTGGCAAGGTACGTGGAGTACTTGCGCGGGTCAGGGTCCTCCTGCATATGCAGCACCCAGCGTTACAGAAAGATATGATAAAGCCTTGCACACAGCCTCGTAGCAGCAACACAGGTGACATGCAGGAGCCTGGTGCAAGGTATGTGGAGTACTTGCGCGGGTCAGGGTCCTCCTGCAGTACCATCAAACACAAATGGCCTGCTGATGATGGTCTGCACTGAGACAGGTGGCAGGGTACGTGGCAGTACTTGCGCAGATCAGGATCCTCCTGCAGTACCATGAGACATACAAGCATTGAAACAGGCCTACTGATCATGTTATGAACTGAGACAGGTGGCAAGATGAGCTGCACACTTGCGCGGGTCAGGGTCCTCCTGCAGTGCCATGAGACACAGAAGCATTGAAACAGGCATACTGATATCGGTCTGAACTGAGACAAGTGGCAAGGTACGTGGAGTACTTGCGAGGGTCAGGGTCCTCCTGCAGTGCCATGAAACGCACAAGCATTCAAGAAGGCATCCTCCTCAAACTTGGCGGGGCGCGTGGCGAGGTACGTGGAGTACTTGCGGGGATCGGGGTTTTCCTGCAATGCCATCAAACACACAAGGCCTGCTGATGATGGTCTGAACTGAGACAGGTGGCAAGGTACGTGGAGTAGTTGCGCGGGTCAGGGTCCTCCTGCAGTGCAATACCATCCAAAATACACAAGCACATGAACAGGCCTGCTGATGAAGGTCTGAACTGTGACAGGTGGCAAGGTACGTGGAGTACTTGCCCGGGTCAGGGTCCTCCTGCATATGCGGCACCCAGCGTATAGCAAGATATGTTGGAGATGTTGTCCACATATCTCTATATTGGGTATGGCAATTTGCACACAGCCTCATAGCAGCAACACCGCCAACATGCTGGAGCATGGGGCAAGGATGGTGGCGCACTTGCGCGGGTCAGGGTCCTCCTGCGTCATGCAGCATATGCAGCACCCAGCGTACAGAAAGACGAGATGGAGATGTTAATATGGCACATTGCAGATGAACATATAGCAGCAACACTGACAACATTCAGGAGCCTGGTGCAAGTGGGTGGAGTACTTGCGCGGGTCAGGGCTCTCCTGCAATGCCATCAAACACACAAAGCCTGTTGATGATGGTCTGAATTGAGACAGGTGGCACGGTACGTGGAGTACTTGCGCGGGTCAGGGTCCACCTGCACCGTGCAGCACCCAGCGGTACCGAAAGATATGGAGATGTTGGGTATGGCACATTGCACTCCCTTCATAGCAGCAACACAGACAACATGCAGGACCCTGGTGCAAGGTGGTTGGCGTACTTTGCATGGATCAGGGATCGAAAATGCGGAATGCGAGATGCGAGCGCAGGGTGCTAAGTGGCGCATGTTGCACACCGTTGCGGCAACGCCCAGCCATCTACAGCAGGCAGGTGCTTTCTACAGGCACGCACTTCCCCCAGCCATCTTTGCCGTCTTTGCCCATGCGGGCTCAAACAATCAAGAAGTCAGGCGTCTGCCGCTGCAACTAGATCCACTGCCGCAACCGTGTCTGCTGCACCTCTGTCGCCAGCTTGCAGCAGAGGCAGCATGATCTAGTCGGACCGACAAGCAAGGTGTGCTGTGCTGTGCTGTGCTGTGCTGTGCTGTGCTGTGCTGTGCTGTGTTGTGCTGTGATGTGCAGTACTAACAAGCGCCAAGATGTGGTGTGCTGTGCTGTGCTACCAGGCGCCTCACCTCCGACTGCTGCACCGCTGTCACCAGCTCAGCGTGCACAAAGATCCGATGTGCTGTGCTGTGCTAACAAGCGCCAAGGTGTGCTGTACTGTGCTGTGCTATGCTGTGCTAACAAGCGCCAAGATGTGGTGCTGTGCTGTGCCAACAAGCGCCAGTATGTGATGTGCTGTGCTAACAGTCGCCTCACCTCCGTCTGCTCCACCTCTGTCACCAGCTCAGCGTGCACAAAGAAGGGCGCGCCCTTGCTCAGCAAAAAGTGCATCGCGCCAGCAACGTCGCTGCGTGACACGTTTGCAAAGTCGTTGATGCCTGAGGGCGCCACGAAGCTCTTGAAGCCCAGCGCGCCTGCCTTCAGCATGCCCCACAGCACATCCTCATTGTGTGCGTTCTCTGGTGTGATGCCACCCCAAAAGCCCACGTTCACCTTCGCCTTGGCCTGTATTGTGACACAAAGATGAAAGCACGCACTGGGAATGCAGCAAGATCTTGCACCCACGTTGTCCGTTTTGCTGCTGCTGCTGCTGCTGCTGCTGTCCTTGTGACCTTTACGTGGTATGTTCACACAGGCAGCGGGCGTCCCAGGACAATTCATCCTGCAGCACCGCGCAATTCTAATCTTCATCCTCTCCTGCTGCCCTTGTCTGCTGGTGCTGCTGCTGCAAGCCATCAATCAACGGCACATGCCAAACCTGTGTGCTGATTTCATGTCATGATCATGCGTCAAACTGCACGTCTGCGATCTCCATGTCCTCCTGCAGCAGCAGCTATGCTGCTGCTGCTGCTGCAAGCCGCCAGTGAAGTGATCATGCCATGTATGTATTTGTGATTATGCATTGTCGTGCGTGGCGCCGCACCTCTGCGATCTTCATCTTCTCCTGCAGCAGCTGCGCCGTGGTGGTGCAGGGGTGGCTGTTGAGTGGCATGTCAACCACGGTGGTGCTGCCGCCAGCTGCTGCTGCTGCAGTGCCCGTCTCCATGCCTGCATCACACCAAATTGGGAGGCAGCATACGCTGCAGTTGCTGCTGTGGCATGTAGCACGTCGCAGTATGCTTGCACGGTAGCGTTGATGAATGCATCCGCATGCACTCAACATACGCGGTGCTATGCACTTGGTGCAGAATGCAAAAGCTTTGAAAACCACGTCAGTTGAGCCGTCACTGATGTTCACTCATGCACAGCTGCTGTGTATCAGGCCCTGATCTGGGAACGTGCCTAATCGCTGCTGCCGCTGCTGCTGCTAAAGTTTGTGGGCACACACACCTTCCCAGTGCTCCCTGCCCGGCTCGTTCATGTGCACATGCACATCAATGACGCCTGGTGAGATGACTGCGTACTTGTAGTCAATCACTGGGTAGCGCGGCTGTGCAGGCAGCTTGTCAGCAACATCCACAATCTTGCCACCCCTGATCGTGACTGCAGATACGGGCGACACAGCAGCAGCAGCAACAGCAGGGAAGGGGGCGATGTGTTGTTGTTGCACATGCAGGAGCGGGGTGATGCATAGCATGCAAATGTTCGTCAGGTGATTCACATGCGCAGGACTGATGGTATGAGCCCATGCGTTGTGCATGCTTCCTTGAGAAGCCGATTTTGAAAAGGTGTTAGCTGTGCTGCTGGAGCTGTTACTCGAAGGCCGCACCCATGCAAGCCATGCTACCGGTTATATGAGCTCCTGTGTATGATATGGTTAAGATGCTTCATAGGCTGCTCAGGTATCTCACTTGCTCCTGGCCGCACTCCATCAGGGTGCACAACCCTGCTGCTGGTGAGGATGAACATGGTGTCCTGCAGCTGCCCGCACTGCTGATAGGCCGCATGGAATATCCCAAGCCTCTCATATAAAGATTCCACATGGGTTTTGAAAGGCACAGTGTAGCCCAGGCTGTCCAGTCGCTGGTACAGCACGCTGGCAGCTATAGCATTGGCTACCACGATGATCACGATCATCGACTTGTCGAGCGCCATCTGATCGAGTTCAAGCTACTACACGCAACCGCAATTGCAAGCAAATGCGCTAGTTGTAGTGCTACGCCCACGTGATACCCTGAAGGCACACACAGCAAGCTACCATACCAACACAAACCTGATGTCACCAACATGCACCTGCAGATAAAGCTACATGGTGGGCGGACAGAGCACAGCAAGTTCTGACAAAATGCCTGACACGTTTGCGATGTTCGCGGCAAAGCAAGCAACGCTGCATGTATAGCTGCCAAACGTTATTTGATTACTACTTATGCCGAGTGATGTGATACCTGCGCTGCCTGCGACCTGCAAGGACCGTTCCTACGCTACCGTGTGCCTACAGTCAGAGCTGTATCGCTCTGTTTACCGCTTGGCAGCAACTCCAACCTCCCTACCAGTAGTTAGGTGGCTTTCAACGTGCTGGACTGTGGATCAGCTTGCAGCTGTGGCAGGGCAGCAGTGGCATTGACTCGGCACTGAGTAGCACCTGCTGTTGACGCAACTGCGCCAACATGGGCAACCTCATCAGTGGCACAAAGAAGAACGACAGGTTAGCTGCTTACAGCATATTAGAGTTCCTGCAGCTGCGGGGGACAGCTGCAGCAGCTGTACTGCTGAGCAGCAGGGGCCTGTGTTTCACATGCTGGTGCTGCCTGCTGTTGCGGCACTTGCAGGGCCACCATCACTGACCATGACAGAGCTGTGCTGTCGCTGAAAGCTCAGCGCAAAAAGCTGGAAGACCAGTCAAAGCTGGTGCGTGTGGTGCAGGCATGCGCTACCTCTGCTGTTCAGCGTGCTCTCATCTCTTCGCAGCACAACTGCTGCAGGGCATCCAGGACCAGGGTTGCCAGCTCACAACAAAAGCAAAAGGGCTCATCCTGGCATACACAGTTAGTATCGTGCAATCACACAGCCCTGCACTGATCCCCTTGGGTCGCGACAGCCTGACAGCAGCCAACACTTCAGTTTGCTCCCCACCAGGCTGTCAATTGCACACTTGGCACTGCTGCACACCTGCCTTGCTGCTGCTGCTGCTGCTGCTGCAGCTTGAGCAGCGCATAGCCGCCAACATTGAGGTTGCGCGGCAGCTGGTGGCGCAGCACAAGAAGGAGCGTGCGCTGCTGGCTCTGAAGAAGAAGCGGCTGAGCGAGCACCAGCTGGCCAGCATACATGCCTACCTCATGAACGTGGAGGACATGGTGCGCTGTGGCTTGCAGGAACTCGTGAAGGGATGTAGCTGCATTTATAATTCTTGAGGTTATATCATCTGTAAAAAGGTTCTAAATGGTTGCAAGAAGGCTCGTGAGGGCGTTGTGGTTCAGGACATGTGCTGTCACTGACTGGCAGTAGTGCATGAAAGCGGAGGACATGGTACGCTGCCATGCAGAAGGCTACAAGGGTTTTGATTGAGGCTTTTGAGGTTTGAGGCGTGGTGGGGTTCAGGACACGTGTTGTCAGCAGTGCATGTAGCCATGTGCATTGCAGTGCGGAGAACCTGTTGGGGATGGGCGTCTGTGCTGTCTTGTGCAGGACATGCTGCTGCGACTGTGCTTCCTTGAGGGGGCGGGGCAGCATTCCGGAGCAGCAACCTCTTTATTCCAGTTGCGCAAATGTTGAAATGCACCGCTGCGTCATGCAATGGTTCCTCCTCAAAATCCGCTGTTTTTCTACCTGACATGTATAACGCTGGTATGTCTGCCCGGCCCCCTCCTTGTGCCGTGCAGCTGTCCAACATGGAGCTCACAAAGCAGCAGGGCAACGTAATGGCAGCACTCAAGCAGGGCAACGACGCACTCAAACAGGCACAGCAGGAGGTGCGCCAGCAGCAGCAGCAGCAGTGATGAGGCGACTGCTGGTGGCAAGTTGAACAGCAGCAGCCGCACCGCAGAGTACTGTTTTGACTGTGCATTGTCACATGATATGTAGGGTGCAGCTGCTGGCGCTGTAATGTTCGTGGGGCAGTCTGTTGACGAGCTGTTGCAGCAGCAGCAGCAATGCAGAACAAGTGTTGTTGCGCTGGGAATGGAGCACACATCCGCAGCACTGAGATGAACACTGGTGCAGACATGTAAGCAGTACTCTTGCTGCTCATGGCATGCCGCCCACGGCCGCTGCCTGGCTGACTGCATGGTGTCATGATGTTGCTGCTGCTGCTGCTGCAGATGCCGCTTGATGACATCCAGAATCTCATGGACGAAACAGCAGAGGCCAAGGAGTACCAGGTGGGGAGCACATGCTATGGCTTGAATGGGGTAACATGATGGTGATGGTGGGGAGCGCGTCACGCATAACAGCAGCAACAGCAGCCGAAGCAGCCAGATGCACAAGGAACAGGATAGAGGTGGCGAAAGTTTACCTGGGGAGGGCAGCAGCAGCAGCAGGGTGGCGACGTGCGCAAGACGCAGCATACATGCAAGAAGAGCAGGCTGATCTGGTGGTTTGAACTTGGCGTATGCATGTGTGGTCAAGCAGTCAGGCGGCAGCACTCATATGTGTGACCTTAGACTGCTTCACTCATTGCCATACCAGCGGCCACAGTGCTGCTTTCGAGAGTTGGAGCAGGGCACCAACCTGTCTGCACAAAATATTGCTCGGTTGCTAGTGCTTGCGTCTGAGCACAGCACATGCACAGCACAATGCGGTGAAGGCACCACACCGCCTCTGCTGCGCCTGCTGCCGTGCTTGCAGGACAAAGTGCAGGACATCATCAGCGGTCAACTTGACGACATTGACCAAAAGGCAGTGCAGGACGAGCTGCGCATGCTTGAGGAGATGGCAGCAGCAGAGGAGGCGGCAGAGCTGCCCAGCCCACCGACTTCCGAGGAGCAGCAGAAGCAGAAGGCAGCAGCAGAAGCAGCAGCAGCAGCAGCAGCAGAGCCAGCAGAAGCAGCAGCAGAACTGGAGGAGTTGCCTTCTGTGCCGCAAACAAAGGTAAGCTTCAAACAGCACAGCAGCCAATGAACCCTTTCACCAGACAGCTTGTATACTGCTATGTTTGCTTGTTACGCAGCTGTGTGCTAGCAAGGGACGTATGCAGCAGCAGATTCCAGCTAAAGCAAGCTTGGCCATGCAAGTGGTGTGAGGCATAAGACCTGCCAGCAGATCATGGCTATAATTGCCACGCGGTCTAGCTGGTATACGTGCGTTTGTAAGTCACTGACAGTCACTGATGATCTCAGGGCAGCAGGCCAGTGCACCTGACCACAAATGCATGTGTACCAGCTAGACCGTGTGGCAATTATCGCCATGATCGCCTGTGTGGTATGTATGTACAGCGGATCCTTCATTCTGGTAGTAACTGCATCACTGACACTGCTTGTATCGTGTGTGTGCAGGTGGAGGCAGAGGAAGCAGCAGCAGAGGAAGAGGAGCCTGAAAGGCAGCTGGAAGAGCCACTCATGGCGTCATGAGCTGCTATCACGAAGGGAATGCCCCAAAAGCTTGTACAGTATTGAGAAAGGGTAGCCTAGCTGGGTGTTGCATGCGTGTGGAGTTCAGCTGCAATTGAGCCTGATGTGTGACCTCTGTTATGTTTGGCGTGTGAGGGTTCAGTGGGAATCGTGTTCCTTGCTTGGTCCCAATTGTGGGTAGGTTGCGCAACTCGTTACAGACATGAACCATACCTGCGATCACGGCTGTTCACACCCAGACGGTGCGAAATCAGGCAACAACAGCAGCAACCCTATCTGAGTAGTGCCATCACAGCTGTCCGTGCGGTCCTTGCAGCCAGGTAAACCATCAAGAACACATACCGCTGTGACCAGTGATCACCATGGGGAAGGGCGGTACTCGGTTTGTCGGGGAAGCGATAGCGCACCGGAGCGGGCGGGCCAAGAGCAGCTACACGAACAAGGAGCTGAAGAAGAACATGGAAAAGTTTCTGGAGACAGGCGTTCACCCTGACCTGGAGCGAGCAAAGCAGGTGCGGAGAGTGCAGCTAAGCTGTGGACTGCTCCTGTTTGCTGCTGCTGCTCTTAAAGTGCAGTGCTACTGCAGCAAGCCTCAATTGCATAGCAGCATCAGTAAACGTCAAGCGTTCCCTGATGACTTCTACGCGCTCCATGTGCCTGCATGCGTGCCAACGGCAGCCACAGATGATACCATCACATCGGCATCGCCTGTGCTCACTTTCTCCTCTGCTGATGGCGTGTCTGTGCTGCTTGATTCAGTCTAATGCGTCAGGCGTGATCGTGGCACTGCCAGACCCTGACCCGCAGCGGCCGCACATCTTCCTGGAGCTCACAGTGGATAACAGAAACATTGGTGCGTGGCAGGAGCAGCAGCAGCAGCAATGGCTGCAGCGATGGCACCAGCGCAGCAATAGTAGTAGTCGCCACACCTTCGATATGAATGTCTGCAGCAAAAACCTGATGTTAGAAGGTCAAGCTGCAGACACGGCACTGCTCGTGAGCTTGCAGCGTGGTAGGTGCCAGGTGTATCCTAAACTGCATGACAGCAGCAGGTGCAACACCAACAGTTGCACTATCAAGCCTGCATGTGTGTGTCATGCTCGCATATGTGCCTGTTTTCGTATATCCAAGTACATTTTCTTGTGATGTCGCAGGCCGCCTCGTGGTGGAGATGTTTGAGGACATGGCGCCAGCAGCAGCACGACACCTCATCAACAGGTGCGCAGCAGCAGCAGCAGCAGCGGCAGCAGCAGGGGGAGCAGAAGCAGCGCCAGCAGCGGTCGCTAGTGGATCGGTCCAACGACCGCGCATGGCACAGCAGCAGGGAGACAGGCGCACGCATGTATGACCGGCTGCGCCTTGCTGCTAGCTGGTTGCTGTGTGTTCACACCCTGCTGGCACGCGCAGGCATAGCACGCTGCACGGTACCGCTCGCTGAGTCCTCCGTGCGTCTTGCCCAGTGATAAGGCAACAGTGACAATGCGGTCCGGGGTACTCGCCTGTATAGTCCAGCGTGCTACAAGCTGTGCGTCTGCAGGTTGTGTGTGCTCTGTTGCGCAACCTGCATGCTGTGCTTCTCCTGCCTGCTGTGCAGGGTGCAGCACGGGGCGTCATCGTCGCTGCTGAACAGCTCCTTCCACAAGCTGCTGCCCTACTACGCGCTCTACGGTGGCAAGAGGTGCGCAGGTTGGGAGGCTGTTGGAGGCTGTTGGGTTGAGGCTTGTGATGGATGTTTCTGGTTATAGGCTGCTGAACAGCTCCTTCCACAAGCTGCTGCCTTACTACGCGGTCTATGGCGGCAAGAGGTGCACTGATCGCAGTTGTTGAGGCTGGGTGCCTGATCTTCCAGTGAGCCATACTAGTTCACGCTGCACAATGGCACGTAGCACAAGCTGCTGCCCTACTACGCGGTCAATGGTGGCAAGAGGTGCGCTGATCGCACCTTATTGAGGCTTGAGGCTTGTGATGGGTTTTTTGAATGGTTTGAGCTGCTGAAAGAGCACCCGAAACAAGCTGCTGCCGTATGCCTTCTACGGCAGCAAGGGTTGCACCAGCCAGCGCATTTGTGCGTCACAGCTGCCAAACATTATTTATGCCGCAAACCGCTGCCACCACGCAATGCGTTGCTGATTGTAAGCGCAGCTGACCTCTGCAACACGTCACACAATCCAGTCTCCTGCCGTTTGTGATTTGCTCGCTTCTCCTGCCCGGCTGCTGCTGCTGCTGCTGTCGCTGTAGCTCCTCTGCCATCCTCTGCCATCTTCCCTGGAGGCCAATGCATGCCGCTCAACGCTTTGAATGCATGTCAGAACAGATCGCATGTGCTGCACGCGGTGTGATCCCGCTCAGCTTTCCCAGCATGAATCCTGATTCTCCCTGTTGGCTGCCGCCCGCCTGCTGTGTGTACCTGCTGCTGCTGCTCTCAGCTCCTCTGCCGCGTTCCCCGGGGGCCAAGGTGTGCCTCTCAACTCCCGGCTGCAGCACATGATGCGTGGCGCTGTGTCGGTGTCACGTGACGGCTCAGAGTTTGCCATCTCATTGGGCAAGTCGCTCACCATGGACGACACACACCAGGTGCGGCCCGCACTTCGAGTTGAGGTGGTCAAGTATGTTCAAGTGAGGTATGTTCAAGTAGCTCATGAGCATTGTAAACATGCAAGTTGTTGCCAGCGACCCAGGCAGTGGTGAAAGTCCAATATTATCATTAATGAGTGAATGGTGTGCACAGGTGTGCTGCCAGTGTGCTGCTAGAGAAGAGGATACCAAACCACCCTATTCCCAGTTGATGCCCCCTGGCAGGTGGCCAACAGCGGCTGTTGCGCCTGCTTTCTTTGTCTCCTGGGGAAGCGCTGTCTCCTGGGGAAGCGCTGTCTCCTGGGGAAGCGCTGTCTCCTGGGGAAGCGGAATCTCACTGGATGAATTGAATGAATCTCTTTTCCATGCAGGTTGTTGGTGTGGTGCGGCTGGGCCTGGATCTTCTGGATCTGCTGGATGACGTGCCGCGCAGCCCTGACGACACGCCGCTGATGCGCATCAAGGTCGTCAAGTGCGGCAACACCAACGCGCAGGTGAGGATTTGGCTCGATTTGATTTGAAGGATGGTTTGATTCAAGCCTGCTGCTGCTCGCTGTAATAGCTGTCGTTGAAATGCATTTACTAATCAAGGTCTTAAAGTGCGGCAACACCAGCGCGCAGGTGGGGATTTGGTTTGATACATATCTGCTGCTGCTACTGGCTGTGATATCTGTCGCCGAGATCATTGTCTTGTTAAGGTCGTCAAGTGCGGCACGACCAACGCGCAGGTAGGGACCGGACCCGCCATGCAGCACTTGTCATTGTTTGACGCAGCTTGCTGCAGGCATGCCCTAGCTGCTGCCAAGTTGCGGCTGGCACTCGTTGCGTAGCAGCGCGCACTCGTCAGCAGATTCTGTTTGCTATGCCTGTGCATGCATACGTTCTGTGTGAGGAAAATGCGGCGCGCTGAAAATTTGCGATGATCGACCACTGATCCCCGGCCCTAATTTAACATTCTTATGTGTCTTTCCTTCCCCCACCGCCTGGTTATCTGAACGCCTACTGTCCCTCACACAAAGCAGTTGCACAAGGTTTCACTGGTTCTGTGTTTTCTCATTGTCGTCGCATATGTGCATTGCAGGGCAGCCATGAGGCGCTGGATGAGTCACTTGCCAAGGAGACCGCCTGAGGCCTAGGGTCAAAATATGCGGTGAAAGCTTTCTGTGCAAGGTTTGACTTGTGCTGATTGCTATTGTTGTCGCATGTATGCATTGCAGGGCAGTCATGAGGCGCTGGATGAGTCACTGGCCAAGGAGACGCCTGAGGCCGCAGCAGCGCGCCTCAAGCAGCAGTCAGCAGACACCCGCAGCGCAGTCATGTGAGTGGCTGGGGTGGGCTGGCGCCAGCCGCCGCTGCAGCAGTATGCATGTTTGTTTGTTTGTAGGGGCAGCGGAGTCATACTGGCTGGCCACACACAACTCGTTTATCTGATATGCATGATTGACACTTTACCCCAGGGGCACAGTCGCAGCACCCCTTGGCATTGACTGCATTGTTAAGGCCATGTCTTAGCAGCAAGTGCGGGCTGGCTATGCGCATGTAATGTGATCTGCTGCATGCCCCAGATGGCACACCACAGCCTACCACGTGTCCATGCTGACTGTGCCTACAGCTGACACCTGCTGCTTACACCTTCTGCTGTGATGTTCTGCAGGGAGGCGCTGCAGCAAGGCATGAGCCACAAACGCACAGCGGGTGAAGCAGGCATAGGTGCAGGCAGCAGCGCAGCAGAAGCAGCAGAAGCAGGCACAAGTGCAGGCGCAGGCAGCAGCAAAGCAGCCGCAGCTGATCCTCATCAAAAAGATGCAGCAGGGTCAAGCAAAGTGGCAGCAGCAGCAGCAGGTGGCCCCACCAAGCGCAGCAAGGTGTTGGATAGCTTGTTAGATGAGTTGGAAGGTGACAGCAGCGGCAGCAGCAGCAGTGAAGAAGACGGCAGCAGCAGCCAGGAGGGCGAGTGAAGCTGGTGGTGTTGCTGTCATATTTGAATGTTGTTACATGTGAATCCCATATGTGATCGACTTGCGTTTCAAGCCAAGCAGGGAGAATCATGTACTATGCTACAGGCGCTACCTTACTGGGCCAGTATGGTAAGCTACCTTACATGCTTGGGTATTGGAGCTCCCCTCGAGGTGACAGTGGTAAATGTGTGCTTGAGTTCCCTGCAGTATTCTCTGCCGTTGCTGTGCAGTGCGGTGGTTCAGCAGCAACTACTTGTGATCTTGAAGTGGTCCAGTGTAAGCTGTCGAGGGTTCGCCACCTCTGTTGGCCCAGTCAGGTTTCCTTTGAGTGCAGGTAATACTTTGAGTGCAGGTAATACTAGAATCAACTAGCAAGGAGAAGCAGAAGACTGAGCTCAAGGTTCAAGCATATTCAGCCATGGTGGTGGGGGCCCCATCTAGACATGTGAGTACTGCATTATGCTGCATGATCTTTCAATCATATTTCAATCTGGTGTCTGCAATCCTTTATACCAGTCAGCTTTAGAAAGGGACACCCATGTGTTCTGGCCAGCTACCTCTGCCACATCATCATCATCATGTTACCCATTAAGCCATAGCATCAACGCCATCGGCCCCGCGCCCCTCAGGAGCGGAAGAAAGAGGGAGCACTGCTCCATTGTGTTTGCAAATATTACGCACATCCCAAGCTTGGACAAGATACTCAGCAATGCTCCTAGATATCACTCGGCACACCCCCCTACTACCCCAAATATCATCAGAAACAAAACGCAACAACTTGGTGGATGCATCAGTCAACGACAACACATTGCGCAATTTTTCAGCGCCGCCAGCAACATCACGCAAAACAGACCGAATTTCATCAAGCATAGTATCCCTCTGAGCAGAAGTAGCGGGACAATCAAACATCAGATGTGACAAAGACTCAACACCCTGACCACAAGCAGGACATGCTGTGTTAGAATCAGCTCTGCTGCCACCATAACGACTGGTACGCTCATGCACGCAAAGACAGCCCATTCGAACACGCATCAGCAACTCAATACCACGCGTTGGCGCACCAGAACACAAAAAGGGCCTAGCCCTTTTAAAACGCATGGTATCAGCATGTGTAGGGTGCACATGCGTGATGTAACGGCTCAAAGTAGAGTGCTGCAGTGATTCACAAACAATTCTGTCTGCATGCAGCTTCCTGACCTGACGGTTGATGTGATTCTTGCACGCATTAGCTCGATCAGCCGCCGCCTCAACATCCACACCATACTTGCAAAGCAAACTCTGCACATACTTATGCCAAGGTGTCACCGCAACAGCACCACTAGGGCGCTTCCACTCAGCTGAAAACACCTGATGTGGCAACCGACAGTTCTGCATACGCTGAACCCTAAAGTAATACTCCATCGCCCTCTGATGAAGCCACATGTGCAATGGCTTCACACCCCATTCAGCCAGAACAAGTGAAGTGCAAGGGCGCTCCTTGCCACAACGCATTGAGCACTTGATGATGTCAGTCTGCACTTTGTCAATCTGTTGCAGTTGCCTTGCAGTTGACGGAAACCAGACCTCGCTGCCATATTCAACAATCGGGCGAACGCATGTAAGCAGAATGATACGCTTTACTTCCACGCTGATGAGCCGGCTCTTCCAGACTGGCATGAGCCCACCCTTCACACGATGCACTTTTGCCAACATCTTCTCAAAGTGCGTATTCCAGTTGCAGGCATTGTTGAACCACAGGCCAAGGTAGCAGTACTCTGATACAACAGGCACAGGCACACCGTTCCAAACGATGCCAGAATCAGCCAACTGGCTGGGCTGTCTAGCTGGTGAGACATGCATGACAGCAGACTTCAAGCTATTCAGCTTGAACCGCCACTTACAACTGTATTCATAAACTGTTGCAGCCACAGCCTGAACCTCAGCCAGAGATCCGCACACAGCAACAAAGTCATCAGCCTGCATGGCTGCCACAACCTGACCAGCAGGTTCGTCACAAGGGCCCATAAGGGTGATTCCAGGGTGCTTTGCATGCACCTCATGCAGCAGATCATCAATGAAGTACAGGTACAGTGTGGGGGAAATAACATCGCCCTCATGCAAACCAAGGTCACATGTGAAGCTCTCAGTGACATGACCTTCGTGAGACACCACACGGCGTGCACCCTGATACAAGTTGTAGAGTACACGGAACATCTTTCCACGCACACCCTTGTCCCACAGCTTTTGAAAGAGCCCATCAAGCCACACTGTTGGGAAAGCCTTATAGGTGTCAACAAACAGCACATAAGAATCCTTCCCCTCAGCTTTCCTCCCACCCAACACCTCACTGAGCACACTCTGGTGGTCAGCACAGCTGCGCTTGGGACGAAAGCCGTTCTGGCTCTCGTGCAGCAACGGCGTTCCTGCTGCTGTAGCAGCAGTTACACGCTGCTGCTGTAGCAGCAGTTACACGCTGCTGCTGCTGCTGCTGTTGCTGCTGACGTGCCTGCTGCTGCTGCTGCTGTTGCTGCTGCTGTTGCTGCTGCTGTTGCGCCTGCTGTTGCTGCTGCTGCCGTTGCTGTGTCGTGCCCTCCGCCACTGACTTGCCTTCTGCAAACTTGATGAGGCGCTGGTTGAGAACGCTGGTGTAAAATTTGTAAAGCACGCTAAGCAGGGTGATACCACGGTAGTTGGTGGGGTCTGTCAGGTCACCCTTCTTGGGCATGTTCACAACTGTACCTGGCACCTGGTGCACCTGCTCAAGCTGCCACATCAGATTGCAGTACTGCAGTAACATATCTGCGGCCGTGCTGCCTCCATACTTGAGTAGCTCATTGACAATGCCCTCCTCAGCCGGGTTGCCGGCCTTGCCAGTGCGCAGCCTCTGCAGGCAGTCGGAAACTTCGGCGGCAGTGATGGGCAGGTCCAGCGGGGTGGCAGGGGAGTTAGCAGAGTCTTGCAAATACTGTTGCACATTGGCTGCAACACAAGACATGTGTGCAGCGTCAAACTGGGGGTTGGAGGAAGCAAATGCTGCATGGCTGCCAACGCGCTCATAATGACACTTGAAAGCCTCTGCCACATGGCTGTTACGTCGCGCAGCTTGCTCGCATACTTCGCAGTGTATTGATATCTCGATCGCATTATCTGTTTGTTGCGTTGCCGACTTGTGGCTTGCTCGAAGCTTTACGCGCAGTCCAGTGTTTACCATCTTGAAGGGGCCACTCCTTGATCTAGTCATCATGTTGAGCAACCCATAATGCGGAAGCTTGGTGAATAGACCATCCGCGTTTAATTGTTCTGCTGCTGTCTTCTGCGCATCTTGCGAGGGATCAGATCGGTGGTGCTTGGACCTTCGAAACTTTGACACACAAACCCTTCGTTACAGCAGTTTGGTCACGATGCTTACACGCCTCTCCGCGTCGTCGAAGCGCGGAATACTGCGACAGGTAACTCCGGCATGCTTTGGTGCTGCTGCTGCGTGCCAAGTGCCCAGCAACAGGGCCAGGAGTGGCAGCAGCAGCAGGCCATGCGCAAGCAGATGGGGAGTGCCCAAGGCACTTGCTGCTGGAGTTGCCACCATAACTGCTGCATTTCTGCTACCTGATGCATGCCCAAAAGCACTGGCAGACCCCACTGGCGCTGCAGGCGCCGCTGCTGCTGCTGGCACTGCAGCTGCAGCAGCAGCAAGTACTGCCGCTGGCACTGTGGCAGGCAAGGCGCTTGACAAGCTCACCAGCAGCATAGGCAATGAGTACTATAAAGATCAGGCTAGCAAGCCAAGGCCTGCTGCTTCTGGTGACGGCCAAGGGGTCAGGCTTGCTGATGCATCAAAGGGCTCAGCCGCAGAGGCAGCAGTGTCCAGCTGGTGGGTGTTTCCAGCTGATGGAGTTTGGTGTGAACATTCAAGGGCAAAGCCAAGATAGTAGTCAGCTGAGCATATTGACATCCGCAGCCAGCGCTGCAACCAACCAATCAGTTTTCACACAAGCAGCCAGTGCGACTCAATACTTGCCAAGTAGGCTGGTGAAACTCTAATCGCCCACCATCTTGCATGATGAGCACTCTGCATACAAAGCAGCGCCAAAAGGTGCACACGGGCTCTGCATTTGCTTAGCAAGGTATCTGCTGCTGCTGGTGCTGCTGCTGCTGCTGCTGCTGCTGCTGCACAGGCCTGCGCCAGCCTCCAAGCCGCCTGCCTCCGCAGCAGTGCCAGCAGCAGACCACCCCAATGCGCTGCTGCCTGCCACCCCTTCCGCTGCAGCACTGCGACACAACGCAGCAGGCCTACCCGTCATATCTGCCCCAAAGTCCAAGGCCCCAGCAGTGCCGCCACCCTGCAACAGAGACTATGCTGTGCATGCTGTGCTTGAGCTTGAGACCACAACGGTGACGCTGCCTGTGAGCCCCCTGCACAAGTACACCTGGTGGACGTTTGATGGCAGCGTGCCAGGGCCACTGGTGCGCTGCAGGGTGGGAGACACCCTGGAGGTCCGCTACACAAACAAGTGAGTGTCACATTGGCAAGCCACTGCGCATTGCAACGCTTGCATTTCAGTTGCCTGCTGTGAACTCGCTGCTTGCTGTGTTTCCAACTGTACTGCTTTTCCGCACTTGCTGTTCGGGTATGTTCTGCAGTGGTGCTGCTTTTCCGCCATGTAGGCATACCAAACGCCACACAGGGAACGTTTTGCCTCTGTATCTAGATAGGATCCTGCTTTGCCGTGGTGTGTGATATGATGTGTTGTTGCGCGTGTGTGCTGAAGCAGCACTGATATTCAGTGGCTAGCTTTGACCAGCAGAGAACCCAGATTCCTGTTTTTGTTGTACGCAACAAATCGCTTCTCACCCTGCATGTTTCTCATGATGTATGTTCCCCAGAATGGTTGCAGGGTTCGAGCCACTGGCTGTTTGAAAGCCTGTGGCCTCACCCTAAAACCTAACCCTGCCAGTTCTGTTGCGCCTGATGGCCCATACTTGTTTGCGCTAGTGCTGTTCACACAAACAGCCTGATGATGGACGAAGAATCCGAAACGCGTCGCTCAATGTGTAACAGTACTTACTAGCAACAGACAAGTGACTTTGAACGGTTGTTGAGCAGTGATAGCCAGTCAGTACACACCCCACACAAAACTCGTGTTGTTGCGTTTGTGTGCTGCAGGGACGCAGATGGCATTGGGCACAACATTGACTTCCATGCAGTGACGGGGCCGGGTGGAGGCGCCAGCGCCACATACGCAGAGGCAGGAGAGACCAAGGTATGCCGCCAGTCATTGTTGGCAACCACTGCTGCTGAGCTTCGCATCCTCAAAACCCACCAGTACTGTCACAAGCCCACTCACAGCAATGTGTTGTGCATTTCAGACCATGCCCACAGCAATGCCTGTATACAGGACACAGCTCGCGAGCATGCCGGCGTCACTATTGCACTGCCCCTTGCCCAGTAAAGAGTACGGCAGCCACTAACGACTGCACCAGATTGCTTGGTATCTGCATCATGCAGTGCATGCGCCATCAGTCATATGCATCATGTGAACACATGCAGTGCATTCGCCCTGCTGTCGCTGCTAACGAGGTGCCAGCAGTAGCACTGCAACCGTAGTCTGCCTTGCAGACCGTTATCCTCAAGTTGCTGGACCCAGCCCTGTTCATCTGCTATTGTGCTGCTGCGCCGCTGCCCACTCACTGCTGCACCTGATGCCGCCACTGACGCAGTTGCTGCTGCATTGCCAACTGCTGCAGACCGCACTTTCAAGCAACTGGACCCAGGCCTGTTCATCCACCACTGCGCTGCTGCGCTGCTGCTTGCACACTGCTGCAGCTGCAGCTGGTGCTGCGCTGAGAGAGCTGTTGTTTTGTCAACGGTTGCAGACCGCACTGTTCAAGTTTTTGGACCCAGGCCTGTTCATCTACGCCACTGTGCTGCTGTGCCGCTGCCCACTCAATGCTGCAGCTGCG